>JAMPIV010015202.1:0-50000 GCA_024509875.1 Oreohelix idahoensis
TATCCCAGCGTTTCTCTTCTCGTGGATTGGTGCCTGAAGAAGAAAAAGAAGCCAGATCTTCTTCCAAGAAGAAGAAGAATGAAGAAGTGGCCTGGAGTGTGGCCAATCTGCAGTGATTATTAATGTTCACATGAGAAGCTTTATTGTTGTTACAAACAGACGAGCCAAGTTACAACTTTGTTTGCCCAGTTGCGTGACACACAAAAATGATCTGAAGTCAATGATGGGACTAGCCTACAACGCTGGAACTAATTTTGAGTGGGCACGAATGAGCATGGATCGCTAATGTGGAACTGATGACAAGAACCAGACAGGCGCCAGTGGAACAACAGATTAGAATAAGACACTGGAGATGGACAGGAAGCACGCTGAGGTCACCTGTTGGTGATATTTACCAGGGAATCCTTGTTCTGGAATCCACAGGGTCAAAGTTGAGGAAGGTCAAAAACACAGAGAAGTGAACTGGAGACAGACATGAAGGGGGCGAAGAAGACATGGAAAGAACAGACGGCATGTGACAGGAAGACTTGACACAGGACAGGAAGACTTGACACAGGACAGGAAGACTTGACACAGGACAGGAAGACTTGGCACAGGACAGGAAGACTTGACACAGGACAGGAAGACTTGACACAGGACAGGAAGACTTGGCATAGGACAGGAAGACTTGACACAGGACAGGAAGACTTGGCACAGGACAGGAAGACTTGACACAGGACAGGAAGACATGACACAGGACAGGAAGACTTGACACAGGACAGGAAGACTTGGCACAGGATAGGAAGACTTGACACAGGACAGGAAGACTTGACACAAGTTTGTTGAAGTCCTATGTTTCTTGGGGAGCTGAATGGTAAAGAACGATGAATAAGTGTGGTTGTGTGGTTAAAGCTCTCATTGCTCATTGCGAAGGGACCTGATTCGAAATAAAGGTAGCGTCTGGCCCCAATCTACACAACTATAATAATAGCTACCCGACTGTGCAAAGGTAAGCAAAGGCAATGAGGAATAGAACTGTTTCCCCTTACTTCATAAAGCTGAGATCTATCTATACGGCAAATCATCCCCTATTACAGTATATTTTCTGGGACAACGTTGACTATTTTGTTAAAATATTTGCTACTAATACTTTTTTTAACTTTGTCATTCAAGTTATCAAAACATCTTTAATATATATCTGATTTCTTGTTATCTCTCTTTATTTGCTTTATTTTTGTTGTTGTTGGTTTAGCATGCGTAACTGACTCCATTGAATGCTGCCCCACGCACCACTAAAACGTTTGCTATATGTAACCTACATACGTGACAGTGCAGTTATTATAATAATAATTGACCTACATAAGTAAATACAGTTATCACAAAGGTGACACACATAAGTAGGCCCATGTCTGACACCGCACCAGATTTCATTCAGTCTTACAGTACAGTCCTTGACTAAAATCAACTATCATGATTTGGGGGGGGGGGCGGGGGGGGGGGGGGGATAGAAGTAATGTACTGCTTACTAGGACAAAGGCATTTCCCAACATTATGACCACAAAGCCTTTGTCAGGGACAAGAGACAGTTAACAAAAGGAAAGAAAGTTAAAACTAGGCTAAAGGCATTTTAATATTTATTTAAATAAAATGTGTACGGGCCATAAAGATCAAAATATTTCTCACTAAGTTCTTCTTCTTCTCCTTCTTCTTCTTCTTCTCCTTCTTCGTTCGGCTTTCCCCTCCCCTGGAGCATGGGAGTTCAAGAAAATGATACCAAGTCTTCCTGTCACGTGCCATCAGGTCAATGTCATTCCCATGTCTTCTTCATCACATTCATGTCTGTCTCCAGTTCTCTTCTCCATGTGTTCTTTGGTCTTCCTGTACCTCTCTTACCCTGGGGATTCCAGAACTAGGACTGTCTTGTAATGCTATCAACAGGTTTCCTAAGTGTGTGTGTCGTATCCATCTCCATCGTTTATTTCTCACAGCTCTTGTTCCACTGGCGCCTGTCTGATTCTTGTCATTGTCATCAGTTCAGCGCCGGATTAGGGCATAAGCTAAAAAAGCTACAGCTTAGGGCCTCACAGTAGTGTAGCCCCGGGGGGGGGGGGGGGGGGGGGAGAGGAAGCTGGTAATCTTTTGGAAAAAATTGAGGAATCGGAGTTTGTTTTTCTGCCATACCCGTGGAATCGTTTGATGAATGAGTTTCACAAAACTGTCAATGACCTTCAGAATCCAAAAATGACAGCACGTGCACCAAGCTTTATACATCACTTTCTCACTTTGTGAAAGATACTCGAAATCATTTGGATGATATTGAACAAGAAGCAAAAAGTAGATTGCCTGATGTAGACTACAACTGTAGGAAAAAAAGAAGGACAGTTACAAAGAAATCAATAATGGTACTGCTCCTGACACTTATGAAGAACTTTCTCAAAGAGACACATTTCGAGTGAAGTCCTTTATTCCTGTAATTGATGCTCTTGAAACTAACTTGAACAAAAGAGCAACAGTTTATAGTTATGCTGCAAGCAAATTTTCATTTTTACTTGATTTTGAAGCTTCGGGGAAACAACTGCGCGAAGCTGAAGAATTGTTGATGAAAGATTATCCAAACGATATTAATGTTAATCTCGCTGGAGTATGTCGTAAATTTATTTTAAGAGAAGTCTTAGAAATAGTGGTCCCGTTTAGAGTGAAGAATGATGGTGAAGGCTCTATGATAGAAAGGGTTAGAAAGTAAGTAGTTGCTTCACAGAGTGCTGGGGAGAGTAAGGACAGACTCTTTTACGACAATCCTTTTCTCTCAATCTACTCCTTAAACTCTCCTGGCTAAACAATTATTTGCCAGTTTCCAAACACACATGCGCTCACACCAATTTGGTGTTTCAAACACACGGACGTTACGTGAATACAAACTATGGTAAACAAATATGGGTAATTTGGGCTTGGGTCTTCCAACACAGTACTAAAATGTTTTATGATGTTTATTTATCATTAAAATCAGTCACAACATTTATCAGATAACAGAAAATTATCATAGGTACAGAAAATACAAATAACAAGGCAGCGGGGGGGGGGGGGGGGGGGGGGAGATATGAAGAGTGGTATCCAATCTGCCCTTCCCGCTTGTAATAGACAAAAGATAAACCCAGTCCAAAGATAGGTAGTTATCAGAAAAAATAGATAATGTAACCCAACAGTAAATTTAATTACTCTGAAAAAAGAGGTGTTACAGTACTAGGTATGGGTGGTAGAAAAAAGTCCTGTTATTCTCAATTGTTTTCCCTTTTACTAAGCAAATGTAAGGGGGTGGGGAATAAACAGAGTTATAAAATCCCACTTAAAAGGAACAATACAGGGAATACAGTAAAAGTTTTTACCAGGTAGGCAAATTAAACATGGTTGCAAAATAAATCTCATCTCATTCATGCACGATCGTGATGGCCAACACTCATGTTCTCACACACACTTACCGATCGTGGAATCTGGCACTCCATAGAAAAATACACACAACAGCCGTTAAACACTAGACAAAAATGAAAAAATGTCTTTCCTTCGTTCAGCCCAAGATTAGCGAGGTTGGCTTGTTGCAAATATTCTCGTAATCGCTGGAAGCAGAAGCCTAAGTGTTCTGTTGGTTTTATATCAAAAAGATTTCTATAGGATGGCACAGTCACAGATACGGGGGTGTGAATAGTGTGGTCTCAGGTATTATTCACCGCTGGTGGTAGACAATATTCTCTAGCGTGATGACGAAAAAAACTGTCAGTGTTCTTAAATGTTATTTCTTATTTCCACAGTAGAACAGTAAAATTATATGTCTCGGTTCTGGCAATGTTCTGCTCCAGTTTTATCTTTAACAGACAATGTTTATTTTAAAACGTTCTTGTGGGTGCTTTGTTTCTGGAAAAATTCAGTTAGCTGGATCCCAACAGAGGATCGCCACAAGAGTTAATTTAAAATGTTTATGTAATGACTGAACTATAAGAAGGCTTTTGACAGAATCCATCATGAGAAAATAATTGAATGCCTCAAAGACATAGGTATTGATGGAAAAGATATAAGAATACTCAGTAACCTTTATTGGGAGCAAACTGCCACAGTAAGATCGGGAAGGAATTATTCACCATACATAGACATAAAAAGAGGTGTCAGACAAGGTTGTGTGCTGTCCCCCTGCCTATTTAATTTATACATCGAAAAAATTTTCAAACAGATACAGGAAATACTAGGACTGAACATCAGTGGAAGATCAATAAACAACCTTAGATATGCAGATGATACCGTGTTGTTAGCTGAAAGCGAACAGGAGTTACAAGAACTAGTGAAGCAAGTGAACAGTATAAGTCATGAATTATGGACTCGACATTAATATTGAGAAAACTAAAACTATGATAATTAACAAAACAGACGATAAACCCACATTAAAGATAAGCGTAAATGGGAAAATCCTGGAACAAGTCAAGAGCTACGTATATCTTGGTCATATAATAACAGAAGATGGCAGATGTGAAACAGAAATCAAGAAGAGAATAGGAATGGCCAAAGCTACATTCAACAACATGAAACATATACTGACATCCAAACAGTTATCTCATAAATTAAAACTGAGAATCATAAAGTGTTATATATATTCTGCATTTCTGTATGGTGCAGAAACATGGACGATGAATAAGCATTTGGAAGAAAGAATTTAGGCTCTTGAAATGTGGATATATAGAAGAATGGGGCGTATCTCATGGAAAGAGATGAAAACAAATAAGGAGGTCCTAGAAAATCTAGGTATGAAAAGAGAACTAATGAGAGAGGTCAAAGTTCGGCAGCTAAAATACTTTGGCCACATAAAAAGGCATAACACCTTGCAGAAGACCATAACAGAAGGGAGAGTTGAAGGCAAACATGCAAGGGGAAGACAGCGCTATAAGTGGGAAGATAACATCAAGAGATGAACGGGAAAGAGTCTATCAGAGTGTACCACCAAGACAAGAGACAGAAGACGTTGGAGATCCATTACAGCCAACCTTCGTTGTGGAGATGGCAACTGATGATGATGATGATATATTAAGAAAACACTTCGCGAGTCTAATGGTTAAAACACGCATCTATATATCGGACTCAACTTAATTAATTAGTTATAAGTTCCTTCGCGACTTTAAAAGTTAATTTAAACATTTAAGCATCTATTATCTTTGGAAATAAAGTAATAGATATATCATTAAATTTTCAACTGGAAACTTTAGAGATAGGTTTAATTTAATAGATTTAAATCAACACAAAATCCAGTGAAATAAAAAGGAATGAACTAGACCACTGATCACTAGAAACTTATATATATTATACCGTTTAGCACAGAATAGAATTCACTGCAAATATAGCCAAAAATACAGGGGAAATCTAACAAGATTTTACTATAGCTAGTGCTTCTGTAAATCTCTGGCAAACGAGTGATAAAATTGCATTTTGCAGGGTCTCTATATATATGAAATGGAATGACAGATCGGGGGGACATGTTAGAATCTAACACCTTTCTTGAACTCAGGAAGAATTCGAGATCCTATGCCGCCCGTCCCCCGTGATTATTCAGTTCTCTGGCCGCTTCGTCTTTCCCGTTCGTTCCGTCTTTCGAGCGGTTCCAGCGCTCTCCTCTCGTTCACACTGCCGTGTTACCTAGTGGCAGGAAACTTCATCGTTCGCTTTGAGATCGTCATTGTCTCAGATCGTGTGCCGCTTTCTTCGTTTGATTTAGGCAACGCCTTTAAGGCAGGTATGAAAGAAAGGTGTAGCGAAATGCTTGCTTATGATCGCTCTAGATGTTTCAGTAGGTGTGGTTATACCTCCCCTTTAGACAAAGCAATGCACAGAAGATAAACTGTCTACATATTGATTAGCAAACATGTTGGCGAGTCCACTCTGCTCTGACGCATATTAATGAGCCCAGGTGGAATTCCACGTGGAAATAGCCTATTCGGGTCACTGTCCTCGGCTTGCAGCAGTGTTGACCCGATGCCCTGACCTGACGCGTCGACCCGCAGTACGAAAGGTTTCTTGAGGTCAGGTAACCACAAAATGGGGTATGCAGACAACTGTCCTTTTAAAGTGCTGTACGCGTGTTCGCACTTTTGATCCCAAATGACCGTATCAGGACAACCTTTCCTTGTGAGGTCAGTTAGAGGTGCCGTTAGTCCGTTGAAGTTCTGGATGTATTTTTGATATTATGCACATAGTGATAAAAAGGAACGTACGTCTTTCTTCGTTCGGAGCCTTTTAGCTGCAACTATTTTCTCCACGTTCTTCTTAACAGGCCAACTACAGCGTGAGAAATAGTATGCCCCAGGAAGTCTAGCTTTTCAACCCCGATGAGACATTTGCTAGGTCTGGCTGTGAGACAAGTTTCCTGTAGTCTCCTGAGGAGCATAGCAACCGTAGCAATATGTTCGTCGTAGGTCTCCGATGCAATTAATAGTCATCCATGAAATTATGGATATGGGGACTTTGCAAAGGTTCTAGAAGCTTCCTCATCATTCTGGTAAACACTCCTGGTGCGTTATGCAATCCGAACGGCATCACATTAAATGTGTAATGTCCTTCACTAGTGCTGAAAGCTAACAAAGGTTTAACTTCCTCCTTGACTGGTATTTGATAGTAACCTTTACTGAGGTCAATCTTGGAGAAAATGTTTGCTTTGCTAAGCTTGGTGAACAACTCAGAAACAGTCTGGAGAGGTACGGGCTGGAATTACGTTACAGCGTTTAGCAACCGGTAATCTATACACAGCCGAACTTCCTTGTTGGGCTTCTACAACAGCACTACACTCGAACTGTAAGGAGATGTAGAATCACTGATAATTCCTGCCTGACGCAGCTTGTCTATTTCTCCGCGAAGTGCATCAGCTTTAGCGTACGGGATGGGGTAAACTCTGGTTCCAACAGGGGTCTCGTTTGTTAATTTCATATCAAATTCGATGAGATTTGTTCGACCAGGTACATCCGTTAAGCCTGCACTGTACTGTTTTAGTAGCGCCCTGGTTTCTGTTTGTTGTTCTTGTGAGAGATTGTCGCCGAACTTGACATCTTTAAAGGTTTCTGTGGGTTGCAATGGGTACTCCATGCAACCATCATCATCTTCCTCGTCTTCCGTTGCTATGGCGACAGCCAGGAGATGCTCGGAGGATGGCACTGGTCTTTCCAAATATTTCTTTAGCAGATTTATGTGGAAGACCTTCTCCTTTCCTTTAATGGAGATCTTGTAATTGGTGCGTGAGATCTTTTTAAGGACGGTAAACGGCCCTTGCCATCCGATGCGAAGTTTATTGCTTCCGGTTGGAAGTAGCAACAAGACTTTCTCCCCTGGTTGGAGTTCTCTCTCTTTTGCAGCTTTGTTGTATCTTTTAGCATGTTTAGCGCGGGCTTTCTTAAGGTTGGTTGTAGCTAGATCCCATCCTAGCTTTAGCCTTTCCTTGAGCTCAGATACATATTTGCTTGCAGAGACGACTGTCTCGTCAGCCTTTTGGTCTGTCAGGGACCGAAGTAAGGCTTCTAATGGCCCCTTAATAGGTCTGCCAAATAAAAGTGTAGCTGGCGCGAATCCCGTTGACGCTTGGGGAACCTCTCTGTAGGCGAATAAGGCAGCAGATATATATAGGTCCCAGTCTTCCGGTTTCTCCTGACCCAGCTTACGTAACATCATGGTGAGGTTGCCGTTAAAACGCTCCACGAGCCCATTTCCGGCCGGATGGTAGGGACTTGTGTGGATATGTTTGGCCCTCAAGATCTTAAAGATCTCCTCCATTAACAGGCTACGGAATTGGGATCCATTAACCGTCAAAACTTGTTGAGGGAATCCCAACCGTGTAAAAATTTGCACGAGGGCTTCTGCAACATGCTTGGAGTCCGTGCATGTTAGCGGTATAGCTTCGGCCCACATTGTGCAAGTGTCGACTAAGGTCAGGGTGAACCTGTTCCTTCTTTTGGTCCTTTCCAGGGGTCCAATGATGTCGACAGCAACCCGTTCAAATGGAGTCCCTACTATTGGCATTTGCCCCATGAGTACTGGAGGTGTCAAGTGCTTGGGTGCTACACGTTGGCACTGGGCGCAGGATTTCACGTACCTGATAATTTCAGAGTTCATTCCTGGCCACCAATAGTGGTTTTCATTCGCTGAATAGTAGCGTTTTGTCCCATATGTCCGCTAAAGGGAAGAGAGTGCCCCATTTCTAAGATCTGGCTTCTGTACTGCGTCGGTACTAGGAGCTGGTTATTCCCTGTATCAGGGTCGCCCGTTCTACGATACAATACGCCATCCTTCGAAAAGATGTCTCCGTGGTGTCTGGGGTCCTTAGCCATGGGCAGTTTTCTAAAGCAGGGCTCCAGAGTAGGGTCCTTTTGTTGCGCCTCCTTCAGTTCGTTCGGCAACAATTTTGGCACAGGCTCCCTCTCCTTCTTAGTTTGCCCTCTTGTGGTTACCGCTGCCACACGGCTGAGTTTCATCGTCACAGAGTACTAAAGCACTTCCATATTTAGATTAATCAAAATTATTCAGGAAAATGACATCTAGGTCTCGAAGATCCAAACCAGCAAATTTTTCTAGACAAGATTCATTTAGCTGTTCCTAATGTTGAAGCAATACTACGGCTATTTTTAAGTCTGATTGTCACGGTTTGCCTGCCCTTAGCTCAGCAGTAGTGGTTCAGCAGTGGCCAAAACTCAAGAGTAACTGATGTGGGTCTTCAAAGGTGTCTACCTTCCCACAAGATTACTATTGGCAGAGTTGTAGGTAGAAGGATAGTGATGCTTCTACCTCCATGGTGGTTCCACAATATATTCAGAAAGCGAGAACAATGCTGCATTGGCTGAGCACGTTAACTCTAGTCTCTGCCGTCCACTTTTGTGAAGGATAGGGTTATCTTATAATTCATTAGCTCATTCAAGCCCCCAGCTAAGTTAATTCAGCGAATTCCTCTTATTATTATTGTATAGCTCTGTTTACGTGTATTTAAGAAATTGTCTGAGACATACGGAAACAACACATTCAAAATGATAAAATCAACTTTAAATTTGGATAGATATAAGTAACAAATTTAATAATCAATTAAGTTTTAACAGTTATTTAAAATGGAATAATTCTTTAACAAAAATCGGTCATCATCATATGATGTTAATGGGGATTAATATAAGGGGACGTTTTACTTGGCAGCTTTTATTTGTACACTTAGCTGCTGTGGTTTCTGCTCCAGCTGGAGTTTTGGTTCTTCGCAGATAGGTGACTGGATCGCTCACATCCCTGGTCAAGCACGTTTCAAGTAGAATCAACGAGTAACTGCAAAGCTGGTCCCGCGTATCTAAGACCCGTCTTCTGATGGTATCTAGCGTCAACTTCAAGCAACTTATACCCTCACTTGTTCCAGAAATAGTACCCTCAACTGGTACCACCAACTAGTATCACAAAAGAAGAGAAATAAATATCCTCCGAGCATTGAGTTTTCCTACACATACTTTAAGTGTCCCCATCTTCCTATTCCACCATCCCATCTACCTTCAGAACTTTTACCCTCATGAGAATTAATCTTAATCCCAGTGGGCGAAAAACTTTCTTTACATTTAAAATGAACAGGTTTATATTTAACTTTAGTTCAAAATGTTAAGAATATAGTTTGAATAAGTTTACATTTACATCGGTTGAAAAGGTTGTAAACTTTCATTACAGTTAGAGTGAATATTTTTACATTTACACTGGTTAAAAAGGTTAATAATATATCAAGTATGTACATCATTTCTTTCATCATTCCCTCCCTGCTCCACATGGAACTTGGGACTACCTCTGCTTTTGGTTCTTTATAATAATAATAATAATAATAGCCCCTTCAGTCATAATTGACCATGGGTATGCGCCACTGGGGTGACAGCCTTCAGCTCCTTATTTTCGACGTCTTCTCCTCTCTTCTGCTTGTTGTGTGAGCTTCTTTTCGCCTAATCTGAGGTGGCGCCGTAAATAGCATCGCCACTTGGTGCGATCGGCAGCTTCATCTTCCCACGTTGCTGGATTTATTTCTAGTGATCTCATGTCTCTCTTACGCACATCTTTGAACCTCAGCTGCCGAGAATGTGGAGTAGACACCGTTGATGGAAGGTATTGAGCCTTCTTTCTTGCTTGGCATAGGTTGTCCATGTCTCGCTGCCATATTGTTCTTATAAGAAACTCGCAATAAAGCGGTCACCAGCCCTGGCAGTGGTGGTTCATGAAATCGTTATTCTATATGCTGAGGTTGCCAGCCTCAAATGATTTGGACATCCACTAGCAATTTTCACATATTAATATTCACATGACAATACATACGTATTAGTTCACATGTTAATAATGAAAAAATATAGAATTCAAAATGTACAACTTACGCCAATCTTTAGGCTCACACACTGCTGGCTCACTGAAATAAAGGCACTTGTAGAGGCCTCTTACACTTGGTCTGGGGTGTTGTTACTTTAGCAATACATTCCCACTTTGACTTGTGTTTAAGTTCCCTCAGATTCCGGTTTTCCGTGTTAAATTAGAGTTTTCCTGGGCTCTAAGTCCTCAAGAGGCTCAAATAAGGGTCCGGTCCGATAAATGAAAGCTGATTTTAGTCATAACTCTGGCAAGGTCTGGTTGTCTTCTTGGCGCGAGGTAGATTTTCACAGTGCTTTCAACCGACTATAGTGTCAGGTTATATTGCACTTGTCTACGTTGTTACGATTTAGACAGGGTCCACTCAGGAATTTGGTTGTTCCTCAATTTCGAACCCCCGCCAGTCGTTTCAAAACTTGCGTGTTTTTTGTTTGTTTGGGTAATTCAAATTATTTCCACATGGACATTTCTGCGCGTTACTGCAAAGGTGATGTCTCTCAAATATGGAATGAAAACATCCGATCCTCTCTCGGCAATGTTTTCTCAGATACAACATCTTTCTTTTATTTAAAGTAATGTCTTTGTAACAAGGCGTACAGGAAATGATTATGTCATTCGTTTCCGCCGAGTGCACGCAGACAAGTCGAAAATTTATCGCGGGGCACTCCTGGGTAAACATGACACGCGGTTACTATACAAAAAAAGACCGGACCATCTTGGTTTTACCTGCGTCTTAATCTTAGCAAAGCAGAGAAGCGCAAAGCAAACATGATCAATTATCACTGAAGGGAGTGTAAAATTGATAAGAAAATAGCTCATTTCTGCTTGATAGCAGAGAAAGAAATGGGCGACCACGGAAATTGCAAGTAATTTAGTACACACAAAAAATAACTAAATACTGCCGAAGAGGAAACGAGCTCGACCCAATATTTATGTGACACTGATGGTAACAAACTTCTCAGGGAAAAGATCATTTTCACGACTAAAGAGAATTAAAAATGAGCTCCGACCAACAATGGCACCAGACAAGCTGTAAGCACTTAGTATTATGTGTATAGAAATTGATAAATTGTGTAGCTTATCTTATTAGGACATCATTCATGACTCTTCGTTTACAAAAGCAAGAGGGAAAATTATTGTAAACTGACTCATTTCTTATGTTATATCAGTGTAGATCATGTTACAGTTTGCAAATTAAATTTAATTTTCTGGCAGTTACAACTTCATTAGATTGTTTTACTCCTGGGAATTAATTAAATTCAGTCACTTTACTCTCTGAGAACAAATATTGAAGCATTTTTTTGCTATAATACAAGTGTGTGTGTCTTGAAACCGAAGTATATTTTAAAGCTGTCATCCCTTCCGCCCACCTCGTATGGATTTGTTATGCATCTTGCTGTCATTCTTGCCAAGTTCACTTGTTACATGGCCTTATTCTGTCACCTTTGACCTAGCGAGGTGTAAGATATCTATTTTCGTTAACCCAGCCAGACGTATTCTAATCCTTGGCATATAATGAATGGAAGGACAAAGTGACCAATGTCGAGGTGCTGTCATGCGCTGGCCTTCATAGCTGTATACAAGTTACATTCCATAGACAGCACTGACTACGTTGGCTTGGCCATATTCGCAGTATGGAAGATGTTCGCATCCACAAAGATATTTTCAATAGACAGCTGGGAGATGGCAAAAGAAGAGGTTCAAAGATGTGTGCAAGAGAGACATGAAAGCACTGGACGAACACCCAGCACCTTAGGAAGGACGAAGCTGCCGATGGCACCAAATGAAGATGTACCCTACGGCGCCTCCTAAAATTTGGCGAAAAGAAGCTTTCACAACAAACTGAAGAGAGCACACGACGTCGCAAGGGACACCAGGAAAAACGCAGTTGAGAATTATTACTTCAGGACGCATCACCACCATAGTCAGTTATGACTGGAGGAGGCTACAACAACAACAACAACAACTACTACTACTACTAGTACTACTACTACTACTGCTGCAACTACAACAGCAACTACTACTGCTACAACAACTAATACTACTTCTAAAACTACTACTACTTCTACTACTACTGCTGCTACTACTACTGTAATCCTCCTGTTTTCCTTATTATTGTGACTTTCAGTTATATGAAAATACATATTACAGCAAACAGAATGTTCCTATAAAAGAACCGTTTTCCTTCTACCTTGTAGCACATGCCTTTATTACCTGTAACAGCAACTTTAGTTTAACAATTTCTTAAGAATAAGGAATGTACAGAAACATTATTAATTAACTTTTTATTTTTACCTTTTTTGCTGATTCCCTACTTTATGTTCTAGCTTTAATTGTAGTTGACATATAACAATTCTGTTACAATTTCAACAAATATTTTGCCTTTACTGCTGGTGTCTATTATAGCATCTTAAGACTTAACAGCTCGTGTATTTAAAAAAGGTGCTTTTACAATAAAGATACTTACTGCATGACAAATATTTCGCACCTCTACAAGTATAAAATAGGCTATTGCTGTTGTCACCTGGATGGTAGAAAACAGATTAAATAAAACATAACAGTATGTTTCCATTCTATTCTAAATGTCTGTACGATGTCAGCTTCTCAATCCACATTTTTATAATCAAAATAATCAAGGTATTTCATAAGAAAGGTTTTGTTGCTCTTGTTTTTACACATAAGATTCTTTGAAACACAAAAGCCGTATATTTGAGTTTTAAGTTGATGTCGTCCATGTTTGAGTTTGTCCCGTGTGGGTGCTCGGGGGTCTCTGGTGGGACAAACACAGAATATGGATCTGCCCACTCAAGCAAACCGTCCACGACGACTAATATGATGACGTCATCATGTCCAACAAATCGCTACGGACACCATTGCTACAAGCGCATGTAAATCTTTATTGTCGGCTGCCAACAAGTAGGGTGTCAGCTGTAGAGTGTCAGCTGTAGAGTGTCAGCTGTAGAGTGTCGGCTGTAGAGTGTCAGCTGTAGAGTGTCGGCTGTAGAGCGTGAGCTGTAGAGCGTCAGTTGTAGAGTGTCAGCTGTAGAGTGTCAGCTGTAGAGTGTCGGCTGTAGAGTGTCAGCTGTAGAGTGTCAGCTGTAGAGTGTCAGCTGTAGAGTGTCAGCTGTAGAGTGTCAGCTGTAGAGTGTCAGCTGTAGAGTGTCAGCTGTAGTGGTGGCTCTGTGTTCCAACAAGAGAGTCAGCTGTAGTGGTGGCTCTGTGTTCCAACAAGAGTGTCAGCTGTAGTGGTGGCTCTGTGTTCCAACAAGAGTGTCAGCTGTAGTGGTGGCTCTGTGTTCCAACAAGAGAGTCAGCTGTAGTGGTGGCTCTGTGTTCCAACAAGAGTGTCAGCTGTAGTGGTGGCTCTGTATTCCAACAAGAGTGTGAGCTGTAGTGGTGGCTCTGTGTTCCAACAAGAGTGTCAGCTGTAGTGGTGGCTCTGTGTTCCAACAAGAGTGTCAGCTGTAGTGGTGGCACAGTGTTCCATAGGGAGTGAAATAAGGAAAACCAAAAAAGAATATTTGAGTTTGTTGGCATAGTTGAGGTTTTTGGATGAATTTTTACTAATTTTACGGCAAAGTTAACGTTTCTAGTCCTCTGTCAGTTCAAAGTATGTCAAACAAACATAGTTATAGCTGAGTTGGTGCACATCTAAAACATCTGTTAACGAACTTTTTATTTGTGTCGTAACAGCTGGACGCCATCATGACCAAGGAGGAGTTGCAGAAATCCAAAGAGCAGCTGGAGGAAGAGAAGCAAGCCATTCTAGCCCAACGTATCCAGCCTCTTGCTATTGACGGTAAGTTCTATATCCGTCTAATTTCTCCCCTCATTGAGGGTAAGTTCTGTATCCGTCTAATGTCTTCCCTCATTGAGGGTAAGTTCTGTATTCGTCTAATTTCTTCCCTCATTGACGGTAAGTTCTATATCTGTCTAATTACTTCCCTCATTGAGGGTAAGTTCTATATCCGTCTAATGTCTTCCCTCATTGAGGGTAAGTTCTATATCCATCTAATGTCTTCCCTCATTGAGGGTAAGTTCTATATCCGTCTAATTTCTTCCCTCATTGAGGGTAAGTTCTGTCTCCGTCTAATTTCTTCTCTCATTGACGGTAAGTTCTATATCAGTCTAATTTCTTCCCTCATTGACGGTAAGTTCTATATCTGTCTAATTACTTCCCTCATTGAGGGTAAGTTCTATATCCATCTAATGTCTTCCCTCATTGAGGGTAAGTTCTATATCCATCTAATTTCTTCCCTCATTGGGTGTAAGTTCTATATCGTCTAATGTCTTCCCTCATTGACGGTAAGTTCTATATCCGTCTAATTTCTTCCCTCATTGACGGTAAGTTCTATATCCGTCTAATTTCTTCCCTCATTGAGGGTAAGTTCTGTATCCGACTAATTTCTTCCCTCATTGAGGCTAAGTTCTATATCCGTCTAATTTCTTCCCTCATTGAGGGTAAGTTCTATATCCGTCTAATTTCTTCCCTCATTGAGGATAAGTTCTAAATCCGTTTAATGTCTTCTCTCACTGAGGGCAGGTTCTGTATTCGTCTAATTTCTTCCCTCGTTGAGGGTAAGTTCTTTTTCCGTCTAATTTCTTCTCTCATTGAGGGTAAGTTCTGTATTCGTCTAATTTCTTCCCTCATTGAGGGTAAGTTCTATTTCCATCTAATTTCTTCCCTCATTGAGGGTAAGTTCTGTATTCGTCTAATTTCTTCCCTCATTGTTCTGTCTCCGTCTAATTTCTTGTTATTGGGGATACGTTCTGTATCCGTCTAATTTCTTGTTATTGGGGGTACGTTCTGTATCCGTCTAATGTCTTGTTATTGAGGATACGTTCTATATCCGTCTAATTTCTTGTTATTGAGGGTAAGTTCTCTATCCGTCTAGTTTCTTGTTATTGAAAGTAAATTTTGTATGTACATAACCTTTTGTCATTGTTAAATGTTTAATCTCTTGTAAGTTAGAAGATAATTCTGTATTCATCTAATCTGTTGTCATTGAATGTAAGCTATGCACAAATATCTAATCTCTTCTCATTCAAGGCAATCTCTGTGTTGATCTAATCTCTTCTCACTGAAGGTAATCTCTGTACTGATTTAATATCTTATCATTCAAGACAATCTCTGTATTAATCTAATCTCTTCTCATTGAAGGTAATCTCTGTATTCATCTAATCTCCTCATGACTTGACTTGACTTTGATCCACTGTCACTGAGCGTCAGCTCTTCGTGACTGTCAAAACCAAACTATGCTGTGGATTTATGATAACTCCGATACTAATAATTATATAATAGGTTCGCTCCCTAGGAGCATGACCACAACATAATGGCTGACATAATAAATCAACACCTGTAACAGGAAATTCTCTTTAATAAGTAAGCACACAGAATCAAGCCTCACACGGCCACGAAAACGTATGAAATATGCATATATAAATGCCAGAGAAACTTGCCTTAATTAATTTATCTGATAGCCTCATGCATATCAGTATGTCGGCACTGTACAAACACTGTACTGACTATCGCTCATCCTAGCGATCAAAAATCTATGACAAAGCAATACAAATCATGAACAACTTGTCAGATACGGCCTGAAGATAACATCCACTGGATGCTACACTATTCCAGAATTACACATAATCATCCAACAGAACTAAATATGGCAATCTCTGGCTAATAATCCATATGATAAACCGCCCAGCGACTTGCTGGCGAAGGGAACAAGATGTCCGTCCACACGGAACGCTGACTAGAAACTCACTGGCCTTTCGCGCCTAGACTACTTCCCACTTCCGTCTGGTCACCTGACCTCGACGGTAAAGTTATCTGAGTGTCGCCAAAAACACAATGTAGCCAGTCTGATATTTCGGCGAAATAGCGCCGTGACAGTTTCGGGGCTTACCCTTTGTCAGCCGCAGTTACAAACAAGAGACAAAGATAAGCAATAAAGACAATGTTAAGTGAAAAAAAGACAAAGCAAACTGCAAACACGTGGAAACAGATGAACATAACAACAACAAAAAGATAAGCGACCTACAAAGATGAAAGAAATACATCAACAACACATGTAACACTGGGAAAAGTACAATAAATAAGTAAGCAAAACTACACAGAAGACATTTACATATTGAAGAAATCATACACCATTGTGCTTTCCCGTTATTTCTTATATAGCTTGATGGACACAATTTAAATTGTTTTGTTTTGTTAAAAATCAGTCCTTTGTGTTTAGTTTTAATAGAATTTAACAGTTTGTTTTTTTATTTTATTTTTTTTTTTGGGGGGGGGGGGGGGGGGGGGGGGGGAGGGGGGGAGGGGGGGGGAGGCGGGGGGATATCTTAAATCGTGAAACTATAATATAAAACTTCTGCTTCATGTCTTGACGGGCTACTTACAAGGAGATCTGTGGAATCCGAATAATAATACAAATTGTTGGCCTTAATGGGGGATGATTCTATTAGGCCAGAGGTTTTCAAACTTTTTTGGTCTGCGGCTCCCTTGACTGCATAAATCACCGCGGCTCCTCTCTATACTATATATTATATATAAGCAATTGTACCCAAAAAAAGATATTAATGACTTCTGAATGTGCATATTTTACATCTGATACCAATTGTGGGGGGTAAATAAGTTAAGTTTCGGACACAAAATAAATAAGACTGTATTTATTTTGTAAATGAAAAACTAAATTAATTTAATCAGCTTACAGT
Source organism: Oreohelix idahoensis (assembly GCA_024509875.1). Lineage (NCBI taxonomy): Eukaryota > Metazoa > Mollusca > Gastropoda > Stylommatophora > Oreohelicidae > Oreohelix > Oreohelix idahoensis. The sequence goes on from JAMPIV010015202.1 coordinate 17,077, forward strand.
TTTATGACACCTTATACTAGTCACAAAGTCAATGAAGGGACAGTTCATGGAAAATACTGAGGGCTTATGGAATTCCAAGCTGCATAGTGTCAATCGTAAAAAGCCTCTATGCCAACTTTACGTGTAGTGTTGGGCAGAGCAACCTAACCTTTGAGGTGAAGACAGGAGTACAACAGGGATGCCCCTTATCAACCACTCTATTTTTAACAATCATAGACTGGGTGATGCGCCAGACAACAGAGGGCAGTCCAAGAGGAATAAGATGGACTACATTTTCTACATTGCTAGATCTGGAATATGCAGATGACATTGCACTACTAGCACATTCACATCAACACATCCAGGAAAAAACGTATAGACTTAATAAGTTTAGCCAGCAGGTGGGCTTGAACATCAATTTAAAGAAGTCAGAGGTCATGACGCTCAATGTGAGCAGCCCTGAGCCCATATCAGTAAGGAATCAGCAACTGGTACAGACAGACGCCTTCACATACCTAGGATGCATAGTAACACCAGACGGCGGGACAGGCAAAGACATCAACATCAGAATGAATAAGGCAAGAACAGCCTTTTTTAGCCTAAACAACATCTGGAAGTCCTTTCAATACAGCACAAGCACAAAATTAAGATTATATCAGAGCTGTGTGCTTTCTGTGCTTCTCTGTGGTGCGGAATGCTGAAGAGTTACAGAGAAGGAAATGTCGAAATAGTCCTCTTTTCACACAACATGACTAAGAAAAATTCACCGAATCTTTTGGCCGAATACCATCACCAACCAAGATCTGCTTACTCGGAGCAAGCAAGAGGACATGCACACCATCACAGCTGGCAGACGCTGGAGCTGGGTTGGCCATGTCCTCAGAAGAGACCCCGATGCCATCACAAGAACAGCTATGCTTTGGACCCCTGAAGGAAAACGAAAGAGAGGCCGACCAAAAAAAAAACCTGGCGGAGGACTGTGGAGGCTGAGATGCAAAGAATGAACCAGAGTTGGGGCACTGTACGAAGGATGGCCACCGACCGAGCAAAGTGGAATCAATTTGTTGTTGCCCTACAAGACGCCACTAGGCGTGATGGCCACTGACTGCTTTGACGGTCGGCGGCTAAGGATCAAAGAAGAAGAAGAAAGTCAATGAGAAAGATGAGCTTGCTTCTTCATCATCAGTTCTTCAAATCTGGGCACAAATTTGGAAATTTCGATTCGAATCTCCTTCTCGACGTTCAATCGCGATCTGTATTTTGTTTTGATGGCGGCCAATGCAGAAAACTCTGTCTCACACAAGTAGAATGTTGCAAATGGAATCAAAACTCGTAGGGCCTTGCTGCCTACTTCTGTATATTCCTGGTTCACCAAGCTCCAAAAATCTGGTAGTGATGAAGAGTCGAACTTCGATTTCAGTGTGCAGTGTAGATGGGAGTTCTGTACTGAAGGGATTTTTGATCCAGATGTGTTGGTCAGTCTCTTCTGAAAAGTACTTGCCGAAGTAAACACTGAGCTGTGTTAAGTGGTCAACAAACACAGCCTTCAGTTCTTCACTCAGCTCCAAGTCATTGTTTTCTAAACAGGTATGCAGAGAAGGAAAGCAGTAATTTACGCCTTTCTTGTCTAACTTTTCCTTCCACAATAGCAATTTTTTTCTGAAGGCCGAAATTCTATCTGACAGCTGCAGAATATGGGTCTCAGTACCTTGAAGGGACACATTTAAAGTATTCAGTTTTTCGAAGACATCACAAACAGAGTCGGCTTGGACGATCGCTGTTGGGTCATCTCATCTCTTAACACCAGCATCCGCCATGATGACATTATATTTAGTATATCGAGCCCAACACTTTTCCCAAGCCACCACGACGCCCTTAGCCGAGAGCCGCGACGCACAGTTTGAAAACCTCTGTATTAGGCGGTTAAGTTAACATTTACTGAAAGCACAGTGAAAGGCGCCCTTTCCGTCTTTTCATAAAAAGCTTCTATGATTGTTTCTGGACTTACAGACGCAGTGCCATTTCGACAAAAGCAAAGTCTTATTGTTACGATTGTGAAAAGTTGTAGACGGTGAACTTTGAACTAATCGGTGTTACATTAAGCACATTTGTTTTGACTGACCATTGTCCACTATTTGTCTTAGGTCTGAGCGTTGAGAAACTGGCTGAGAAGGCTCGAGAGCTGAACGATCACATTAGACGCCTGGAGGGAGACAAGTATGACCTTGAGCAAAGATTTAAGAGGCAACAGTATGATGTGAGTGGTTGCAACATATGTCTTACCACCTCATGCTAATCGCATTTTGTGACATGTTGATAAACCAGTAATGCTTTCTTTATTTAACATACACCGATAAATAGTACAGACAAAGAGACAGCTAGATAATTAGGCAAACTACCATATAGTTAGATAGATAGACACACACAGACAGCCAAGTTGGTAGATAATAGATTGATATTTTGTACTCGGCAGATGATCGAGTTAGCTGAGCGCTCTAGACAGATGAACAAGGGCAAAGCTAAACGAGGAGTTGCTGCTGTCCAAGTAGATGAATCGTAAGTGCCAGCTTTGCTTGTGTCTCCGCGTTCTGTCTGGTTGTGATTAGTTGTGTCTCAATGCCTCTGGTCTGCCAGCTGGTGGTTGGCTACGTGTCTATGTCTGCGGGTAGTTCGTTGAGATTCTCTATTGGCGGTTCTCGTTGCGTATGTCCATGTCTGCTGGTGGCTAGTTGAGCCTCTATCTTTGTATGCTGCTGCGTTGTTGTGCATCTCTATCTGCCGGTGGTTAATTGCGTGACTCTGTCTGTGGGTGACTCTGCATGTCTCTGTCTGTGGGTGAATGTGCATGTCTCTGTCTGCGGGTGGATAATTGTGTGTCTCTGTCTGCGGGTGGGTGGTTGTGCATCTCTGTCTACGTGTGGTTGGTTGTGTGTCTTTATCTGCTGGTTAGCGACTGTGCATCTGTCTGCGGCAGTTAATTGTGTATGCCCTGTCTTCTGATGACTTGTTACTCCTCTTGGCCTTTGATTGCCAGTGGATGTTCGCGGGTCTCTGGCTGTCGGTGGTGGCAGGTTGTGTTATGTCCAGTTAATTTTGTCTTTTTATGTTCCATTGTTAAGTGGATGATTGCGTCTCTGTGTCTGTGAATGCGGATATCTTGCTGAGTTTATCTGTAAACTAGCAAAGCCTATTTAATGCATTTTGAGGACTTTTACAAAAGAAAATTTGGAATGATTTAAATAACTGTCTGCCAGTTTCTAATTGTCTCAGCTGATGGCTGTTTGCTACTATCTGCTGATGGCTGATTGTGTCTCTGCTAATAGCTGATTGTGTCTGCTAGTTACTGATTGTCTTTGTCTGCTGTTAGCTGATTGTGTCTTTCTGCTAATATTGAATTTCCACATCTGCTGATGACTGATTATGTCTCTGTTTGCTGATGGCTCATTGTGTCCATGTCTGCTGGTGGCTGATTGTGTTAGCTGTGTTTCATCTCCCTTTGGATATTTGGTAAACTGTTTATATGAACCACAAAGTAAAATTTCTTATTTTTTTATATTTTTTTACAGATTCGATCGCCTGGCGGACAAATTTACCAGTGCTCCAGTAAGTGTTTCTGCCTAGTTAACATTCCTTTAAAAAAAAGTAAAATAATGTTTACTACTTCCTAATTATGGTGCCATTTAGAATTATAGTAAAGGTGGTGATAATAACACTAAAAAGTTACAGACTTTCATAATTGGATGCTTGGGTTGATTAGAAGGATTGAGTTAGAATGACACATTGTTGAACTTTTGACAAAAATCATACAAGTGCTAGTGTAACTGCTAGTAAACGGAAACGAAGGTGTTGGATATGGCACACATTAAGAAATCTGTTGAGAGCATTACACGGCAGGTACGCAGGGTAAAGGTGGTAGCAGAAGACCGAAAAACACTTTGACAACGGAACAGGTGACACAGGTAAAAGGAGTTTTTAAAAAAAAGATAATGTAAGAATGTGATAAACGAGAGCCAAGTTTTATCGCTCTCTTTTTCATCATCTTTCTTCATGCCTTTTCAACCACATCTTGCATTTGCATCGTTGCTAAAGTTATCTTGTTAATCGCGACTGGACTTCAAACTGTAACTTAATACGCCTTTGATTTATTATTACACGGACATTATCTTGCCGACACCACATTTCCTCGTTAGAAATCTTGTGGAACACCAGCTTGGTCATAGACAACTCCTTTGATATCTATGTCCCGTGTAAATATCGTCAGATATCTTGAAATGTTGATTATTTTGGAATATGCCCGGCCGACACAATATGGTAGTCTTTTCATGGCTAAGCCGCTGTTTAAAAAAAAGACGGTCACTACCTGGCGACACAATAGCCGGCACAACAATTGACTCAGGCGACACCGCCCTCGGGACACATACAACTACGTTTGTTTCCAGATGGTAAAAAGAGAGCGGCATGCGTCTTAGATGTGAACAAGGAGATTAGGGAAACCCGTCTCACAAAGGATGGCAGGAAATACATAAAACGCGACAATGGAAGCAACATTTGTGACAGGAGAAGGCGGGTGATTTTTTTTTATTAACCAGCCATTCCGAAAAGACCGGGTTGTCACGCAAACTAACCCATAGCACGGAATTGAAAGTTTGTGTCGAAAAGCCGACCCACTTGTAGCGAGTGACATTTGCTGACAGGGCACGGAAGGGTGTAACTGAAAAAGCCACAAGATGGAGGCCTAGCTATTGGTTTATGGGTGGAGTTATACGTCACAGACCAAATGGATCTACCTTTGGATAACCCGCAATATAATGTACCGCAAAGTCCGCCATAGAGGAGTGCATTTTCAACACGTGGTGAGGTAATATCCCAGAGAATAGCCTGCAATTAATTCAGGATGGATAAAATAATTCATATCTAAGGTGTATTGTGTTCTTAAAAGTGTTTGTGAAAGGGAAAAGGAGTCCAACAGAAGTCTGAGTCTATACATTACGTGTTTGGCGTCTACCAGAAAGAAACTAGCAAAGTGTACGTCTGGATAGCAGAATTTGCAATTTAGGACATCCTTCACTTCCTCAGTTAAGAAGGAAAATTTCTCGCCCACGTTTTACACTGGGATTGCGCAGCATTTTATTCACCTGCTTATCAAGTGCTCACAAGTTGATTACATATTCAAGTATCAAGTTCAACTCACTCGAAAGCTTACCGCATCAGTCAAACTAAAGCACGCGCAAGTTGACTGTCATATTTATAGCAAGTTCAACTCACTCAGAAGAGAGCATTTTGAGAATCAAGATTGCATATTTACAAGCTGATTCGAATATACAGTTAGTAAGCTTACCTTACTCCAAAGCCTATTTTATGAATCAAGAGTACATACTCAAGTTGCTGAGTCTACATACCAAGATCATTTCGTGTGAGAGCGCCAGTCTAGCCAATGTCTTTCATGGATTAGACAGCAGCAATTTTCTTAACACAACAGTCAACGATTTGTCAACGCTGCAGAGATAGTGCCAAAAGCAGAGGTGAAAGGAACTAGTCACATCACCTTATAAAGCTGGTCTTGGCAAAGTGAAATCACTAACACTTCACTTCCCAGTGACAGTATGTGCTGTGGGACTACTTTGAATAGAAAGGCTAGACATAATGTGTTGAAGATCTATGCTCCATGGTGAGCTGAAAGGTAATGAAGATAGTGATGGTGATGAAGTTGATAATGATGGTGATGGTGGTAATGATGGTGGTGGTGATGATAGTAATAATAGTATCAATAACACAGAGTACCTACTCAAACTCCATTTCCATAAATTAGTCGACGAAATTAAATATGCGCATACCTTATATGGGTTCGTGCTATGCAAAGTGCGAACGTTCTTCGGTGAACGTTCAAGTAGAAAGCTACCTAACATAGTTCTTAAATACAATATCCTTTTATCTTTGCTGTTCCCCGTAGCCCAAGATTCAGCTGTGCAGTAAGTACGAACGCCACACGGATCACAGATCTTACAAGGAGAGGATGGTACTCTTTGAGGAACTTGCCAAGGATCCACCACCTCCAGAAATCAAGAGATCTGGGAGATCTCCCGCGGGCGACCAAGGCGGAGCTCCAGAACAAGCTGCTGAGGAAGCCGCTGAGTAATTGGGTGACCTAGTTTTTTGAGGTAAATTGTAGAAGTCGTCATTATCATTAACATTAAGTTAATCATTTTTCTCCTTTAGGAGCACCGGACCATTACTGCAGGTAGTCTACCTACTTTCAGAAATCCTGCTGTATGTACTGTGCTCTTGCTGAGGTGGTTTGTGAAGCAACTTGTTTAGAATGTTGAGTTGCTAAGTTTCACACACAACCCTCCTTAGCTGCTTTAATGAAATGCCTGCTTGCGCATAGGACCTCAGGAGCGTAATATATATTTTATACTGTTCATGGACATAGTTTTTTGTCTATCTCGAGCACATTTTGTTGAAATCTTGGATACGGGCTCGTGAAAATAGTGTTTAGTGGACTGTGCAACTGTGAAATATGAATTGGGAAGCTACCCAGTTAGTTATAGGTGCAGTCACTTCTATAACTTTCCTATTCACCAGTATAGGCCAGTTAACATAGGACAGGGGACGTAATACTGTGTCTGTTGTTCGTCCATCACGGGTGATGAAGACCACTCTGTTCATCTAATTATTAGGAATATGTTAGGTTTGTTTTTGGGTACGAAGATAACTGATGAGCCCGATGCGGGCCTGGAAAGATCTTGGACAGTATGGGCAGGGAATACTTACGGTGTCTAGTAAGTCAGTCATAGAAAGATGAGAACTGTACAGAATATCGGGTAGGTTTTATGTCACCCTTGTAGCTCCGGGGGGGGGGGGGGGGGGGGGGCGGGGGGCGGGGGAGGGGCGGGGCGGCGGGGGGGGGGAGGTCTCTGAAGAGACAGCGAAATAATGGGACTATTGCACGTCAAGCATGTCATACAGGGTTAAGATGGTAATGGTGAGGATGATGATGATGATGATGGTGGTGGTGGTAAAAATTTAACAAATTACCACATAAACCACTGCTTTAAGGTCATATAAATGCTTGGTGCCCGCTTCCTGCCAGGGCCCAGCTGCAGTAATGACGACATGCTCCGTAAGGAGCGCAAAGGAAAATAATGGTGTTGATTGACTACCGTTGTGACGCCACTGCGCTGTTTGAATAGTCCTGGGTTCTATTCCGCGGTAAGCCTGCCGCTTCCGTTATTTTTCTATTATCTAGTTTTCTATTTTCTAACGATTGCCTACACCATAGCCATGAATGTCTATTATTACTGTTCACATGGGCTAGGTTTTCACCTTTGTTTGTTTCAATATTTACTTACTTACTTACTTAGTCGTTCCCCTTCTACCGTGAAGTGTAGAGGTTTTGGAAAGAGTTGTCAGAGATACCTCATTTCTGAGGTTTGGATCTGGCTTTTGTGGGTTGTAGTCATTGCCCACGACTCGCATCCATATGTCAAAACTGGGACATAGGTGGAGCGGTATACAGCCATCTTCGTTTTCTTACCAACCTCTTTCTTGCTGAGGAATCCACGATTTATGGCCTGAAAAAGTCTCCCAGCCGCTGCTTTTCGAGTGGCCAACTCTTCTTTGATGCCTCCCTTTCGGTCTATAATAGCTCCGAGATATTTAAAGTGGTCGACCTGCTCCAGGACCTGTTCTCCCAACTTAATCTGATGTTTTCTTTCTTCTCGTGATATCACCATGGATTTTGTTTTAGAGCTGCTTATGACCATCCCTCTCTTCTCCAGCTCTTCCTTCCAGACTTGCAGGTTGGATTGGAGATGTGCCTCTGATTTAGCAATCAGGGCAACATCATCAGCAAATGCCAGCTCCGAAATATAGACCTGTCTCATCTTCCAGTACCCCACTGAATACTTTCTTGTTCTCTCCTTACATGCCTTGATGACATCGTCCATAAGGAGTATGAAGAGATAAGGTGTTAGGATATCACCTTGTCTTACACCAGTGGTGGTCCTGAACTCTTCTGACTTATGGTTTGCTGTCCTCACATAATTTCTGCAAGACTTGTAGAAGCTCTGTATAGCATGAATCAGAGGTGCTGGAATATTCTTCCTTGCCAAACAGTCCCAAAGTTTGCTCCAGGGGACTCTGTCAAACGCCTTTTCCAGATCTATGAAACAAAGATGGATCTCACTCTTATACTCAAGGGCCTTTTCACTCAGCTGTCTGAGTGTGAAGATTAGGTCTTGAGTACTTCGGTTTGCTCGGAATCCGCACTGGGCCTCATCCAATTGTGGCTCAGCTAGGCGTCGGAGTCTCTGCTCTAGGATTCTAGAGTAGATTTTACCAGGGACACTGAGAAGGGATATGCCTCTATGGTTTCCACATTGTCGATTGTCACCCTTTTTGAAAATTGGTGTTATGATGGCAATCTCCCAATCCTTTGGTATGGTCTTGTTGCACCATGCTGCCTGTAGGACCTTTAAGAGTAATAGGTCGCCTGATGCTCCCATGTACTTAACCATTTCTGGTGTTATACCATCATGCCCTGCTGCTTTGCCCATCTTGATTTTCTCTAGTGCTGCCCTCAGTTCTTCCATCTTTATGTCATCTTCACCATCATTGGTTTTCTCTTCTGTGCTAGTGGTTATCATTTCTGTTGCTTCACCATGCTCACCATCCAGGAGTTCTGAGAAATATTCTTTCCATCTTTCCATTACTTCCTTCGGGGCAGTAAGCAATTTGCCTTGCTTGTCCTTTATAAATTTGAGAGAGCATTGTTTTTTCCTTCCTCATGTTCTTTAGGGTCTTATAGAACAATTTCTGGTTTTCTTGTGCATCTTTTTCTAGCTTTTCTCCAAATTCTTCCCAGGACTTCTGTTTTGCTGCTAGCACTTTGTTCTTTGCTTCTGTTCTGAGTGTCACATATTCTCTATATTTTTCCATTTGTCCTGTTTTGTTTTTTGCTCCTAAGTATTGTTTCCATGCCATTCTCTTCTCTCTTATTTTCTCTTTGACTTCCTCTGTCCACCAAGGTGTCCTCTTTCTCTGGTTCCCAAGTCGGACTTCACCGCATGCTTTCTGCAGCAGCTGTCTTTATGATATCCTTGTCTTTATTCTCGAGGGTTTCCAAGTCATCAGGTCGTTCTTCTGTGTTGCTCACTGCTGTAGCAATAAGCCCCTGATATCTGGTCTTAATTTCTGGCTCTCTCAGCTTGTAGGTCCTAATGCTCATTTCTCCTGCTCGTCGTTTACTTGGTTTCTTGCGTGATGTTGGGCAGTTCCTAGGCTGAGCAACTCTTTCAGTTGTTCGTTTGATTGTTAGCAGGTAGTGATCACTTCCAATCTCTGGCCCCCTCCAGACTCTTGCATCTCGGACATATCTGAATGAGCTTCTCCGAACAATGGCATAGTCGATCACTGACTTCTCATTCTTGGTTGGTTCACATCTAGTGTATGCATGTATGCGCTTATGGGGGGGAACTTTGTGTTTGTAATGATCAGATTCTGCTCACTGCAGAATCTAAGGAGTCGCTTTCCATTGTCATTGAGAGTATCTTCTCCATATCTTCCGATAACTCCACCCCATCTAGCATGGTCATTTCCAACTCTGGCATTAAAATCTCCGAGCATGATAACTTCATCTAGGCAGTCATCCACTGTCCTTTGAAGCAGCTCGAAGAATTCCTCCTTGACCTCTGCTCTCTCATCCTCATTTGGCCCATACACTATGACCAGGACCCACGCCCCCCTTTAGCTCTTTCAGATATGGGTACACCACTGTAGAGCAACGTGTTGCCATCGAGATCCATGACTCCTTGTTCAATATTTACACATATGATATTTCTACGAATCTTGTTTGTAGTGCCAAATTATTCGTTGCCTTTCTGTAGCATGAAACCATTTATTTAGTGACCTCTAGTGCCAAATTATTCGTTGCCTTTCTGTAGCATGAAACCATTTATTTAGTGACCTCTAGTGCCAAATTATTCGTTGCCTTTCTGTAGCATGAAACCATTCATTTAGTGACCTCTAGTGCCAAATTATTCGTTGCCTTTCTGTAGCATGAAACCATTTATTTAGTGACCTCTAGTGCCAAATGATTCTTTTTCTTTCTCTGTCTTTGTTTACCTCTCGTGGCCGATTTTTCTATTTTGTATGTTTTGAAATATTCTTCTCATATTTTACTACTTTTTCAAATGTTATGTTTCCAGTTTGTACTGTTTTGGTTTTCCAGTAGCGACATTTCTCGTCCCATATCTATTGTAGGTCAACAGCCTTTCTCACATCTTTGTAATTATATTTGTTTGTTACCAAATTATTACCTCTATACATGAGGTTGCCAACCTCATCAGGTCAAACAAATTGCTACTGACACCATTGCTGTAAGAGTGTGCCAATGTTTTGTGCAGGCTTCCTGAAAGGGGGACAACTGCAGTTGTGGCTCCGTGCTCCATTAGGATCGAAAATATGGATATGATGATGATTATGATGATATTGACATGAGTCACGTGTTTCTAATTCAGTTGTATGACTTTTGTAACTGTTTCAGGGTGTTAGATGGGCTACCACTTGCATATGTTGGACTGGATGTGGAAGTATCTTCTGTCTGAGACTTGTACCAGGATATTGCACGGAACAACATTCTTACAATGTCACCAGCATAAAGCCAACATCACTTGGGTATCTACAGCAGGAACCAACTGACAGCATATCAACAGCTTCAGGAGTCGGGCTGAAACATAACAATAGAAATTATGCTAATTTTAAGCATAACAGAAATAGTGTTGATGTGAAATATAACATAAACAATGCTAATGTTGTGTTCAATTTTTAGATCACTGTCAGTTGTATGCAACAATAAGTTGTAAGTTCAAACAAACACGAACACCCCGCTCTCCATCCAAATATTTTTTCTGTTTCCAGCAGTAATCATCTCGTATCAGCATGTTCCTGTTTAATATAACACAAAATTATAAATATAAAGTGTCCTTGGGCAAAGGTCGCGTTGGCAGAATAGTACCACGACATTCAGTTCTCACGTGCAACCACCGAACATATATCTTGACCTATTTCTTCTGTTTTGTTTCTTTTAGTTGGGATTTTTATGAATTGTTAACCCTTAATAACATTTTCGTTAACAATTTTCGTGTTAGAAAAAGGTAACCAGATGTTTGTGGTTTGAACCATGGCTTATCATTCAAGTGTTTGTTGTTCGATTATTTTCTCTTTCTCTCGACTGTATAAACTGAACATCAGACTTTGAATATCAGCTTGAATGTGGTAACTAGTAGCCCTGAAACTTGGCGTGGATTCAGTTTTGTTTGACGTTTTGTAAATATAAATTTTGAACATTTGCTTCCAGTCCCCATTTAGTATATTAAATTCCTGTCTTTTAATCAGTATGCAGTGTCGGCTCTAGAAGCTCAGTCGCCCGAGCAAACAGGGGTTCAGTCACCCCCATGTAAACTTTTTTATAATGAAGAAGAATGCGGACAAAGCAGAATGAAAATGACATAGGCGGAAATGCAAGCTCAAAAAAGGCAGTTCTCACCTGTGATTGATTCAGTGTGTACATTTTTTATTTTTATTTATTTTATTTTTGGGGGGACAGGTTAGACGCTCCTCAGCTTTGGCACCCCGAGCCATTGACGGTGCATTGGCTCGCCCCTGGAGCCACTCCTCACTGTAGGTATATAGTGAAGTTCTCTGCTACCATTTATTTATTGATGCTCAGTTCGATTACTGAACTGACTGAATATTTGGATATTTGTTCTGTACTTGGAGATTGTATAAAACTGGTGTGTGAGTAGCATGATGTATAACTGCATACAAACTAGTATTATATGCAGGTAAAATATTGGCTTTTTATCATAATAAAATTATACACAATATTATTTCGGCAGTAACGCATGACAGCACAAATAAAGATTAGATAACCTAAGCTTTATTGTGAAAAATATATACAGTTTTGGAAATACCTTTCGTGACAAAACTTGTCAGGATATTGCAGGGTCGGCTTTGGTAATTGCAGGGCCCAGGACGATTCTGGTGGGGCCCCGTGGACTTATCATTATAGCTTTGCTGCGACACGTTTTGTGTGAAAATATAGCTAATAAATGTAGATAATGTTTTATTTTCAATGCAGTATTATAGCATATATTCATTACATTTGATTTCTAATAATTTCATTCTTTATCAATCAAGGCTCGAGGTATGAACCGGAGTGCGGGGTTCTAATGGGTTAAATCACTCAAGGCCGGCCGTGTGATATTGAGACAGTTTTTAAGTTTTGTTTTTATAACGATCTTCCAGGAAATTTTAGTCACGTGTTGTTGTCTTATGTTCTTGACATGAATGGTTGCCATAGTGAGTCACAAAGTTTGTGTTCTGTTTGTATTATATGTTCCATGTATACACTTTAACAGAGGAACTATAATTGTAGTGCAGACGCCTAGGTTTTAAAAGAAATTCTTTCCAACACCAATGCCTTCTTGCGTTCAGTGTTTGTGTTTGTATGAGAATACCTGCGTTTGTACCGGGATGTTTGGCTCAAGAGCTGTCCTTGGCTAACCAGCAGTACTAGGTGGACCATTTAGCAAATGCCTATTAATACCTCCAAGCAGTGGCGGATCTACACTTTGCGGGCCCTGAAGCTTAAACTCTTGGAGGGGCCCCTGTTATTAAAAAAAAAAACCAAATCAAAATTTGTGAGGATGGGAAAGAAGTGTATTATAGAGATAAATGGACTTGGAGGACCTGAAGTTCAAGCTTTAAAGTAGATCCACAACAACACACATATAAAAACTGAAGACAAATGAATGAATTTTCAAAAAAGAAACAACTCTGCTGGGAGTTGAATGCAGAACATTTGCTTGGAAGGCATATGTTTTGATCACTAAACCACTATCCACCTAGGTATATGTGATTTTAAAAATCTTAACTATTTTAATGATTGCGTCCATCATTCAGAATTAGTTCGTTGAAGACATACCAAGAAAATTATAAGATAAGAAAATTAGCAATGAGGAAAATATAAAATATTTTAATACATTTGTTAAAATACAAGGCTGACAAGGTGTATCCATAAGAGACTTGTGCTCAGAAGGAAAAGTTAAACTTACCAGAACATACTACATGAAGCACATTTTACAAAATACTCTTATTTCTGTTTTTTTTTTCTAGCAACATATTCACGTACAGTTTTGTCATATGAGAGCTTCCTTGCAATGTCATTTTCTAGAGACAATATGCATAAAGAATTTAAGGGCTCTTCAGTCATAGCAGACCGACATTTGTTTTTTTTTAAATAATTGATAGCTTTGAAAAATTCCTTTCTGCTTCACAATTCATGACGGGCATTGTCAAGTACAGCTTAAGTGCAGTAGTAATATTGGGGAACACTTCAATTAGGTGTTGCTCACAAATAAGCTGAAGAACTTCTGCACATTGTATTTTAGATGGCGTGTTTTCTTCTGTGTTCTGGGATTTCCTAAGGTGCAAATATTCCTTGAACTGATAACACTCATTTACTAATTTGTGGTCAATATCATCTTGGTAATACGATATTATAAGTTTAATACTGTCCTCATCAATTTCAGAATTGTTCACCAATTCTGAGAGGAAATTGAACCTTTTCGCAGTCTGTTCATATGGGTCAATCCTCTTGCGTAACTGGATTATCAAGCAGTCATAGACTTGATATAGAACTTCTATCCTAAATTTGTCAGCTCCTCTCAAAGAAGCAATAACACCTGTTCCATCTCAAAATTTCCTTGTAACAATGCGTTTGGAAGCATCAGAATAACTTGGTGATATCTTCACACAAACCTTTTGCTTCTGATTCATAGTGTGCAATCCTATCGGCTGAATTTTCTCTCAGTTCTTTAACAAACGAAAGTAAAGATGAAAGCAGAAGATAACCTTCAAATACATCAAAACCAGGGGTTTGGAGTTTCTTACTTGTTTTGTTGAAACACTCCAGCACATCTTCCCAAACGACTGTTAAAATAGCATTTTCCAGTTGTACCAACTTGTTGCAGAAATTCTTTGCATCTCGTTTACATTCAGGCTTCTCTTCCGAGTCTTCAAAAATATGATTGAGAGTTTGTAAAATACCCATATATCCATTTTTAATTGCCCGGACTGCTTCATAGAGTGCAGACCATCTAGTTATACTTAAGCTCTTTAGAGAAAAATGTAGATTGCCCTGTGTGTTTAAAATCCCCCATCTTCGTGGAGATCCAGAAAAGAAAACATACAGCTCCTGCAAAATAGTCAACAACTTCAGGTACAGTAGACACTGAATTAATATGAGACAAACATAAAGGTATGTTATCAGGCACTCGTAGGAAATAAAGAAGTAAAACACAAGACAACAGAAAAACAACAGACATGAGTGGCTTACCCAGGATTCGAACCTTGGACCTTCCGTGCGACAACCCCGCCTAGCTATGCAAGCGAATCACACTATCCTCCCTGCCATCTACGCATCACCAAAAATGATACTTCGATGACAGGTCATTAGTGCGAACCGCAAGACATAACACCGGAAGTTTACCATGGGCAGTTCAGCCTATTAATGACGCAATCACTTCTGTTGTTCCCCTATTATACAGTAATGACTAATGACCTGTCATCGAAGCATCATTTTTGGTGATGCGTAGATGGCAGGGAGGATAGTGTGATTCGCTTGCATAGCTAGGCGGGGTTGTCGCACGGAAGGTCCAGAGTTCGAATCCTGGGTAAGCCACTCATGTCTGTTGTTTTTCTGTTGTCTAGTGTTCTACTTCTTTATTTCCTACGAGTGCCTGATAACATACCTTTATGTTTGTCTCATATTAATTTACTGTTTACAGGCCTCGGGTTTCCCTTCCTTATGTGTTATAAACAGTAGACACTGCCTTTTCTCCAACAAGGTTAAGTGAATGGGCTGCACATGGTCCATAGACTGCGTACTTGTTAATGTTTTTAAAGAGTGCTTGCAGCCCTTTCTCCGAGCCCTTCATGTTAGATGCATTATCATTGGACTGAGCACGGATATTTTCAAGTGAAAGCTTATGTTCACCCAGGACTTGTTGTATTTTGTTGAACAAGGTCATGGATGAATGGTTTTCTATCGGTAAAAATGTTAAAAATCTCTCACAGGGTTTTCCATTATAGCAATATCGAACCACAATTACCAGCTGGTCAACATGTGTCAGGCCAGGCGTAGAGTCAACAATAATAGAGTAGTATTTGATGTCTAGGTTGTTGATATTATTCACAATTTCATCTTGCACTTTTTTCCCATAATTTCTAACAATTCTTCATTCACGTTTTTGGGTAGGTAAGTAGCATTTACTATTTCATTTTTACATTTCTCGAGATGTTCATGTAAAAATGGGTCGAATTCTGCAATACGTTCAGTGCCCCCACCCCCCCCCCTCCCCCCGCCCCTCCCCCCCCCCTCCCTCCCCCCCCCCTTCCCATGAGGTTTCCATTATTTGGTGAGCCCCACTTCTCCTCATGACCTCTAAATGCCAAACCTTTTTCACTTAAAAACTTTATAACAGCTCCAACTCTTTTCAGTACTTCAAAATAGTACTGTATTGTTTTTTTGTCCTTCACGTTGCTGATCCACAGTATTTTTATTTGACTTTCTTGTTATCCAACACAGCATCTTATGTTCCATGCTGTTTTCATGATTCTCTAGAGTTCTGAGTACATTCATCCAATCAGAAAACCCACCTGTTGTAAGTGATGTTTGGCATTTAGAAAAGAGTTTGCAAACAAAACAGTATATACAGCCTTTACTCTTTGAGTAAACTAACCAGGTTCTCATCGCAGTCTGGCCATTTTTCAATCCATTTTCAAAATACTGTATTTGTCTAAGAAACTTCTTCATGTTTCTACTCAGTCTCTGCTTGTTCCGCGGTACTTTCATGTTGACCACTGTGATCGTCATCCGTATCAAAAGCGTCAACATTGGGTTGAATATTGCTAGAAAGAGCTCCCACAGTTTGTGCAATATCACTGGCTTCAATGGTGTTTGCTTGGCTTGTTTCAACTGTAGGTGTTGACAAACTTGACATTGCCAAATAGTTTGTTAGTTTTTGACATTTAGAGATTTCATCAGATCGCTTTTCCTTGAGTTTGCGTTTTTGGTATCCACTTAAGTACTTTCGTGAACTCATTGTTATTCCTCTAGGGTCTTGACCTCTGTTAAAAAGGGACAAAAATTACATTAGCCACAGCAAAACAGCCAGCTTACCGCGATACTCTACCTTTACAACATCTGTGCTACTGACTCTCAAACTTTGGGATTGTTGAAATATATACAACAAAAAATTAATCAATTTGAGTCATGCGACTATTGCCCCATGCTTTGAAAGGAAAAAATTTTAGGTCTACTTTCTGAGAAAGCGTTTTTTCGTTTATGGCTAGCCTACATGATAATTTAATAACCTTTTTATTTTTATTTTAACTATTATTTTGTATTGAATTACACTATATTATTAATATTATTATTATTTTTTTTAAAAACCCTTTCTCATACAGTAGACCCAAAATCTTTAAGCAATGTGGACTAAAGTCGCTTTTGGGGCCCCTCCGGGATTAGGGGACCTGAAGCTTAAGCTTCATTAGTTTCATAGTAGATCCGCCACTGCCTCCAAGGTTGAAGATGTGACTACTGTTCATCTTAGTTTTGCTTGTACCGGGGAGTCCACTGTTTCGACTAGGAAACTCTGTATAGGTGGCGTAACTACATTGCAAGGGGCCCCCGTGCACAAATTAAGTGGGTCCCTTCTTATATGACGGGCTGAAAAGCAATAATTAATATACGGCAACACTTTATAAACAACTTGTTCTTCCTCATTATCATCATTACCTTTTAGCTTCCCACAGAGCATAGGCCTTAATTGGTGCCAGTATTCCTGTCTTGTGACATCCATTGAAGATCTTCTATGTCTTCATTTTCCTTTCATTTCTGATCCAGAAAGTGAGACCGTGCTATGATGTTTAAACACAAGAACAATGAAAATTCATTCAATACCATAATTCCAGCCGTAAGTACTTCGTTCGGTCGGTCGATCAGTCACATTTTGCACACCGTCATTTGTGCACTTTTTCTATTTTCGAGAGAGTACATTAACTTTCAACTACAGCTAAGGGGTTGCAACTGTGGTTGAAAGTTAGACGTTAATTGTATTGTTTCCCCTTATATGTACCCTCCTGAAAATAGAAAAAATGTGCAAATGAACGTGTGCATGAACAGTTTGATTATGGAAAGAAGCCAACAACACGATTGATAAACAGTACATGAACTGGAGTTTCGTCAAACTTCAAACGTTGTTCTCAGAGGCAGTAAGTCGACCAGGGCAAGATTTTAAAAGATGCACGAACAATTACGAGACATGTTGTCATAAAAGAAATGTTAGTTATTTAGTCAATTTTACGGTCCATTAGATCTTTATCACTGCTCCACATGTCATTTAAGTAAGGTTACTCCATGTCTTCATATTTAATACATCCATATAATTTTCACTTCAAATATCTAATGACGGTCGCTGCAATGAAATGACCACAGTAGTAATAGTAACAGAAACAACACACTATAATTAATAACCTGTCAATGTTGACGGGTTATTGTTAGTAAAAGGATAAATATAAACGCCAGGGTCTCTTCCGAGAATCACTTTCTGGGGCTACTCGATGCTGGCGTCCGCCCCCCACCCTTTCCGAAAGTGGCAAAGTCAAACCGGGCGATAGTTACGCCACTGCTTTGTATCTTCTTACTCATTTATTTCGTTTCTTATCCTTAATTGCTTTCTTTCCTCTTGTCCTCACTGTGTGCCATGCTTGCTTGTTATCTCGGATTTTGTTTTCTTTTTCAGTTCTCCTTCATGAAAGTACCTTTCTCTGGTGCAATTTATTTGACATGATGAGGTTCCTATTCCATGCACAACCTCACATTTTCGCCTCTTTATCTAAATGATGAGCAGCTTAAAGGAAATCAAGCCGCTAAACAAAATGATTGTAGAGTAAACATAAACCACGGGCGTCAACTTTACTATTGATGAACATGTAAACAGAGAAGGCAACATAAAACAAAATCATCTCCAGTACGATCTACTTCCCTGTGGAGCAGAGACCTTCAACACCTTCACACCTTCAACACCTTCAACTCCTTCACACCTTCACCTTCAACGCCTTCACACCTTCACACCTTCACACCAGGCATTCCTCTATTTGACCATCTACTCAAGGTGTTAACATTTCTTCTTTATCTCTTATATTTCTGTATCCAGTCCCCGTCTCCGTGTGTTATTACGGCCTTCCTCTATTTATGTTACCCTGGAGATTTCAGCAAAAAGGACTGCCTTGTAATGATATCACCTGTTGGTCTCAATGTGTGTCCTATCCAAACATTAGCATCGTTTTCTCACCTCCTGTTCCACTGATATTTGTCTAGTTCCTGCCACCAGCCCCACCTAAATAATCTTATCGTATCAACTTAATCTGTCTTTTCTACGCCGGCACCCGTTTATGAAAGTCTATAACAGTGTTTCTCAAGTGGTTTGCTGCGGCACACTAGTGTGCCACCGCGTCTATTAAAGTGTGCCGCAAAAGTTTTGTAACTTTACTGTATGAAGTATATTTTTAGTGATCATGTAATGTAAAACTGATCTTAGAGCTTGAGTTCACTCAATAATAATTGGAGATATTAACTGCTTTGAACCAAAATAGATACAGGCCTACTTCAAAACTATTTTAAACAATTAAGAGAAAATCAAATTGAGAGTTTTCTTTATTTTAAGTTACCCACAAATTAATGTATTTAATTTAGTATACTGTGCATTACTGTCATTTTTCATTCTGGCGCAGGGTCAGATAGGTGTGCCGCAAATTTGTTGAAAATTGAAAAGTGTGGAGTGAGCATAAAAAGGCTCAGACACACCTGGTCTATCACGTCTTCACTGTTGTCTTTGCTCTTGTCCATGTTTAAGAAAAATAAAATAGAACTAAAAGAAAAAAACTAAGGAAAAAACAGTGAAAATAGTCATATAGATACTGCTACAGGGGAGTCAAGCGTTAGAGAAAAATTCTCAAGTAGCTTCGGAGCAGAGGAGACGGCCTTAAAATTGCAGAATAAGTACAAATGACAGAAGAAAGCTCAGACAGACAGACAGACAGACAGAGAGACAAACAGCTATCTTCACAGATGCGCTGTCAGTAATTTGTCGCGGATGGTCTCCCATGCTCTGTAGTAGTGGTTCACTAATGTCCAAACGTCGAGTCAAAGGATGAAGATTTTTAAAGGTATCAACTTTCCTTCAAGATTCGTCTTCTTCGTCTTCTTCTTTGATCCTTAGCCCATGACTGGCAAAGCAGTCGGTGGCCGTCACACCTACTGCATCTTGTACGGCAGCAAGAAACTGTCTTCATTTTGCTCGGTCGGTGGCCATCCTTCGTGCTGTGCCCCAACTTTGCATTTCAACCTCCACTGTTCTCCGCCAGGTTGTCTTTGGTCTGCCTCTCTTTCGCATTCTTTCTGGGGTCCATAGCATGATGGTGTGCATGATGGTGTGCATGCCTTTTTGACTGCACCGCATAAGCAGTTGGAGATGGTGTGCATGATGGTGTGCATGCCTATAAGACAGCACCGCATAAGCAGTTGGAGATGTTGTGCATGATGGTGTGCATGATGGTGTGCATGCCTATATGACAGCACCGCCTAAGCAGTTGGAGATGGTGTGCATGATGGTGTGCATGATAGTGTGGATTATGGTGTACATGCCTATATGACAGCACCGCATAAGCAGTTGGAGATGGTGTGCATGATGGTGTGCATGATGGTGTGCATGATGGTGTGCATGCCTATATGACAGCACCGCATAAGCAGTTGGAGATGGTGTGCATGATGGTGTTCATGATGGTGTTCATGGTGGTGTTCATGATGGTGTTCGACCAAAAAACTCGAACAATTTTCGTTAGGCAGAATAATACTGTTGCGTGATAAATTCTCGCAACATCGTTTTTTACAATATCTATTTTATAACGCAAGGGCAACAACTGCTTGAAATTTATAGTCACTTTTCTCGGTAAGCATTTGTCTTCTCGCGTTGGTATCGAATGCAGTTAAGTTTTGAGCTGTGGTCATTTTGCGCTGGACTGCGCATGACTTGTCTTGCTTTTTGGTCGATCGGTTTCCGCCCACCACTAGTGGAGTGAGCGATTTGGAATGGCGAAAGAGATGCCTCGTTGAAGAGGGGATCTCCGCTATTTTTTGTTCTGTCAGGGATGTGTAGTCCTCTTATGGATATTTCGTTTATTCGGGATAATACCTCTAGTGTATTTGCACATGCCGGGAGGCGTGATATTTCTGTATTTCTTGAAAGCAAGGTAAATTGACTTTTTTCATTAACTCTATCGATTTTGGGTCGTGAGCGATTTCGATTCATAGCCTGTCTTCGAAAGTCGTCGTCACGAGATGTTTTTTCCCAGCTCACATGTCGCTGCATTGTACTGCATCGGTTGATGCATGTACCAAGGACCATTACTTGCTACTTTGTTAAATGAACTAGGTTTGGAAAACCTTTATTATCTAGAGGATATTTTTTGAGGACATTATTTATACTTCGGCAGACGTGTCGGTCTTGCTGAAGTCAGACTAAGGAGAGTGAACTGATCTCATACATCTGGTTATCTCCTGGCTGTTATAGAAAAGGATGGAGTTTTCCACCTGACTACATTTACAGCACTATGAAATATAACATGCATCTGACTCATCATTGTAATGCTGTCTACCGTCTATTGCTGTATTGAATGTTGCTGTGATAATGACTGTTTGATGTGCCCACATATTCGCGTAACCATTTTGTCACTGTGGCGTCCACAATAAATAATGAAGAAAAACGTCAACGGCTGTTACAAGAATCATTGACTTTATACGTCGTGAGTTTACTGACGTCCTATGTGGATTGCCCTGTTATTTTTGTATGAACATTGTTTTGACTGAACACATCTGCACACCACACAAAACCAGACATGCGGATACCATCCATCATCATATGGCATCACGCATCATTTGGTGGCCATAAGCTGGTTTGATTCTGGTACTAGCAAACACGGGGTCCCTTACCCACTTCATTTTCAACAAGAATTCATCATCATCCTTCAAGAAATTAACATTCTTCAATACAGTCAACATCTTCAAAATTTTCAAAGTACTCGGCGTTGCCCGGTAAAAGTCAAAATTTCAACTTTTTGACGGAAACAAGAATTTGACAGTACCCGGCGTTGTTACATGTTGCCGGATAACTCGGACTGCTGTTATCTTTTACGCAAGTCAAGCAAGTTGCTGCTGTCAAGGTTCCAGTGCTGTCGTTTTTTGAGAAGGTCAAGTGCCGGTTGAAACGGGTTGTTTTCTGAAGAAGGCCAAGTACCGATTTCCATCAACTTACTTTGGATTAGAAGGTCAAGTGCCGAAACAACTCAACACACAGTATTTCAGAAGCTCTTGTACCATCGTGTTAGCAGTGGAAGCAGTTCAGATGTGCCATCATCGTTGGAGCTTCGCTCTTTAGGACGTTGATTGACATCCGTTTTTCTGCTGTTCTACGATTGGAAGCCTATAAGTTAAGTGGCCTGTTTGTATGTAAACTGTGCCCTTATACTTCTGCTGAGTCTTCTGTGTATCATCTCATTCTATATGTTATATGTTTATATGTTATTTGTATATTTATATGTTTATATTTCAGCGGGTTCTCGGTTGGGTGGTGTCTCCGTTAGATTATGCCACGTCATAGAGGTCGTCTATTGTGAGCGTTTTCTGTAGGGTTTGCAAATTTCCGATACTGGAATTTGCTAAGCGACTTCTGTTGCTATTTATGTTAGCTGTGATGACATGTTTTAATATTGTTTTCGTTATTATTTCACATTCTTTAGTTTTGTTTTGATTTGTTTGTATTTGTTAGCCTACTCTTGTCTATAATTTAGTTTCATACAACATTTTTGTTTATACACTGTGGTGTCATGTATTTTGTTTAATTATAGCGCAGATATCGTCACATTTTTTGTGATATGTCATTAATTTCTGCTTTATTTTTAGTTGATTTCTGCGAACGTTTTTGTATTGTTGCTGATCTTTGTTATTGTTTACATTGTTATTGTTTACATTGTTTGTATTGTTTACATTTTCAATGTTTACATTCTGCATGTGTTTACATAGTCATTGTTTACAGTTATAGTAATTAGTTAATGGGCTATGCTAATGCACTGTTACTACTACACTGATGATAAATGAATGATGAATAGTGTCGTGCACTATTGAATGAGAAGTGCACTTATGATCAAGAATTGATTGTTGATATTTCATATACAAGTTCTTTGATTGGAGACTTGTTTCCCACAGAGACTGGGATAATATAAGGTGATGTGAATATACAAGTGCTTAATTAAGACTTGTTACACTTAGGTTTGAAATAAATTAGTTAATTATTTCAGGTTTTGGACTTATATATTACTCATCATGTCTACATTTGAGCACTTTATTGAGCAGGGTAAATTGCTTGGGAAGACTGGTGATAAGTTAGAAGAATTTGCAACTGCTCGATATGATAAAGCAATGGAAGCTGAACAAAAGAAACTGCAGATGGAAGCTGAACAAAAGAAACTGCAGATGCAGGTGGATGAAAAGAGATTCCAAATGGAAATGGAAAAAACAAAAAAGGGAATCAGAAGCTGAGGAGAGAAAACTCCAGCTACAGCTAGAGGCTGAGAATAAAAGACTTGAAAAAGAAGCTGAGAATAAAAGACTTGAAAAAGAAGCTGAAAATAAAAGACTTGAAAAAGAAGCTGAAAATGAAAGACTTCAAATGCAGGCTCAAGCTGAAGAAAGGAAGTTACAAAGAGAGGCTGATGAGAGGAAAGCAAAAATGGAACATGAAGAAAAACTCTTAGCTTTAGAGTTGGAGAAATTGAAATTGACGAGCATGAGTAATGGTAATGATTCAAACAAGGGTTCATCTTCTGGGAAGGCTAATAATGATACTTTTAAGATTAAGTTACCAACATTTAGTCCTTCCAGTGATGACATAATGTTCTATCTGGACAGATTTGAACAAGCATGTACAGCTCATAACATAGACAAAGCAAAATATGTTTATCAGTTATCAGGGATACTGACAGGTAAAGCTCTAAGTATATTAAATATGGTGGATGAACCTGACAAGAACAATTATGAGGTTGTCAGGGCCGCTTTGTTAAAGAAATATCAGCTTAACGAAGACGGCTATCGTCTACAATTTAAAAACATGTTACCTGAAAATGGAGTTGAATTCTCCGAGTTTATTGCAAGAATACGCATTACTTTCTCACGATGGGTTGAACTATCTAAGACGGAAAAAACTTATGAAGGACTTATGGACTTAATACTTAGAGACAAAGTCATGTCGTCTGTCAATGAGTCTTTCCTTGCTTTCCTTCATGAACGTAAACCTAAAACAATAAAAGAAATGGAAGATTTCTGTTGCCAGTACGTAACTGCGCACCCACACATAACCATGGGTAACTCTAAGGTGAAAGAAGGTTTACCAGTTGCTTCGGCAGCTCCGTATGGCCAAAACTTTGCTCGTAGATTCCAACAAAATTTTGATAGAAAGAGTAGCGGTAATTTCTGTCAAAATCATGGAAACCAATTTCATAGTGATTCTTCTTCGAAGAATTGGAGACAACCTGATAGTACTCGTTACTATCACCCTAATAATTATAAGCATTTCAAAAGAGGATATGGTAATAGAGGTTATTCCTGCCGAAGACCTCAGAACCAAACAAATAGATGTTCGCATCAATGTGAACATGATAGTAATCGTGGAAACTGGAATTCGAACCAGGATAACAATTACAATAGAGACAATAATAACTGCAGAGATAATAATAACTCTGATAACTTCAGAGGTAATAATAGTCGGGGTAGATCTCAACACAAAAAAAAGAGATATCAGCAGGCTAATGCTGTACAACAGGAAACTGAGGGAGCCTGTAATCATGTTGTTGATAGTAAAAACTTTGACGCTGTCACTGGTTCTGCTTTTGACTTTGAGAGAGCAAACAAATGCCCCCAATGCAGTACTTTATTCGAACCGGGTACCATAACTACTTTGAGTTGTGGTCACCCACTTCCCGCTCTTCCTGCTGCTGTTGCGCATGACGGGAGGGGTTCTTTAATTCTACATAAGGGTCTTGTTAATGATACTCCGGTCTCACTACTTTTCGATTCCGGATGCACCACTATTGGTGTTAGACAATCGCTTGTAGATCCATCTTGTGCTACAGGAAGGGTTATTAAATGTGTCACATTTGGCGGCACTCTAGAAAAATATCCTACTGCTGTAATTCGCATTGCCACTCCTTTCTTTACTGGAGATGTGCATGCTTGTCTCTTACCTAATCCTATTGCGGACCTTATTATTGGTCGTATTCACGGAGTTAGGGAGTGTACCCCACAGCAGATTGCTGCTTGGGAAGATAATAACATGCAAGCTACAAATGCAGTAGTTACAAGAGCACAAGCTCTACAAACACCCGAAACTTCACTGAATAGTGATAATGAAGTTGATAGCCAAGATAGTCACTTAGTAATCACTCGTGACTCTTTCATAAAATTGCAAGAAGAAGATCCTTCTTTAAAAAAATTCTTCGTTCTTGCGAAGAAAGGTGATCCGAATCAGGATACAAATAGAAAATCTTGGATTGCAATGAGAAACGGCGTACTTGTACGTATGGTACAAGATTCGACTACGTCGGCACATTCGCAAATTCTTGTTCCCAAGAGCATGAGAGTGCAAATATTGCAACATGCTCATGACTCGCAATGTGCTGGACATATGGGTTTTGCCCGTACGAAGTCGAGAGTCCTTGCGGCTTTCTTTTGGCCTTTTGTCAATAAGGACATTCGTATTTACTGCCGATCATGCAAGGTATGTCAGGAGGTCAAATCTAGAGGACCACGACATGCTGCGCCTATCCAGGCTGCTGACATTCCTATTCGGCCGTTTCAGAAAATGGCCATAGATATTATTGGCCCTTTTAAGGTCAGGTCGGCCAGAGGACATCAGTTTATCCTTACATGTGTCGATATGTGCACACGTTGGCCAGAGGCTATTCCTCTTAAGAGCATATCTACTACAGATATCGCAGATGCTCTTTGGTTGATATTTTCTCGCTTGGGGTTCCCCAGAGAAATATTGTCAGACCATGGCACTCAACTCATATCTGACACTATGTCACAGGTAATGTCTACCTTACATATTGAACGATCTCTCAGTAGTATCTACCATCCTATGTCTAATGGGTTAGTTGAGCGTCTGAATAGAACGCTCAAGACTTTGCTTGGTAAGATAACTGAAGATCATCCTCAAGATTGGGACAGGGTTTTACCCGCGGCTCTCTTTGCCTATAGAGAAGTCCCTAATGAACACACAGGATTTTCTCCCTTCGAACTTGTCTTTGGCGCGCGTCCACGCGGCCCTATGTCTTTATTACACGATCTCATCACTGCCGATGATATTAGCGATGAAACTCAATCCTCATATGAGTATGTCATTGCTCTTAGACAAAAGATCATTGAGGCATGTAAGCTAGCAACTGCTTCATCAGAAATTGCTAAAGAGAAGGCAAGACAGTTTGCTAACAAGAATAGATGTCTACGACAACTTTGTCCAGGTGACAAAGCATTCGTCCTACTCCCCAGTAGGGAAAATAGACTTCTTATTGCATGGAAAGGTCCGTATGCAATAGTCTCTCGGATTTCCGATGTTGACTATGTGGTCGATATTGATGGAAAGCATAAAACATTCCACATAAACATGCTTTCGGAATTTCACGAACGTCCGGACTATTTGCTGCCTATTTTCCAGGCAACGGATGATGCTCCTGCACCTCACGGTCATTATTCATCCCTGTCTGTCATACAGGATGAGGAATCTACCTTCTCAGATGTCAATCTTCCCCTTCCAGTGGTTCCATTACATTCCACGGAATCTTGGAAAAACGTTTCTGTTGCTCCTAATCTTTGTGGTAACGAACATCGACAAGTCTCGTCGATGTTACAAACATTTCAGGATGTTCTCACTGACATTCCTGGACACACAGATGTCATAGAACATGACATAATTCTTACCGACAATAATCCAATTAGGGTTAGGCCGTATCCTATTCCTATACACTTTCAGTCGCAAGTGGAAAAGGAATTGGATGAAATGATTCAATTAAATATAATTGAACCATCGACTTCACCATATTCTTCTTCCATGGTTATTGTCCGGAAGAAGGATAAGAACATACGAATTTGCGTTGATTATCGCAAATTGAATCAGGTCACAAAGTTCGACGCTGAACCGATGCCTTTGTTAGAAGATCTACTGATTAGACTTTCTAATTCTAGATTCTTCACTAAACTTGACTTGTCTAAAGGTTATTGGCAAGTGCCTTTAGCAGAGCATGCCAAACCTCTTACTGCTTTTTCTACACCTAGGGGTCTATTTCAATGGAATGTTATGCCTTTTGGTCTCATGAACGCCCCTGCCACTTTCGTTCGCATGATGCGTCGAATTCTGTCACATCGTTCGGATGTCATCGCATACTTAGATGACATCTGTCTCTTCAGTGATACCTGGGAAGATCACTATTTAGGGTTATATGACTTACTGTCCACTCTACGTGAGAATAATTTGACAGCGAAACCTTCTAAAGCTTTTGTTGGTTTTGGTGAAATCTCTTTCCTGGGTCATCGTGTTGGTCATGGTCTCTTGAAGACAGAAGACCACAATACTTCCAAAATACTGAACATCTCTGTTCCTAAAACGAAGAAACAAGTTAGGAGTCTCTTAGGTTTAATTCAATTTTATGGGAGATTTATTCCAAATTTATCTTCGATCATGGCACCTCTATCAACATTGTTGAAGAAAGGTTCGCCTAATCTGGTCCGTTGGTCTGAAGAATGCCAATCTTCACTAGACCAAATCAAGAATATATTTTCTTCTCCTCCCATCTTAAGATTACCTACTCTTGATAGGACTTTTGTTCTTCGGAGTGATGCTTCATCCACTGGGATTGGAGCAGCACTGATGCAAGAATATGCAAATACTCTGCATCCTGTTATGTACATTTCTAGAAAACTAAATGCGGCAGAGAGGAACTACTCGGTTTTAGACCGTGAGTTGTTAGCGATGGTTTGGTCAATTCTAAAGCTACAAAGATTCCTCCTGGGCGCACATTTCATTCTAGAGACTGATCAGAAAGCTCTTACAGCTATTCAGACTAAGAATTTGAAGAGTTCGAGATCCACTCGATATGCTATAGCTCTTCAACCTTTTCACTTCACGGTACGAGCTATCCGTGGTGCGGATAATGTGATGGCTGACATTTTGTCTAGATGCCCACATGACTCCAACTAATACTTCTGTCCTATATTTCCATATATTACAGAGTCATAACACACCTATATTTCTACAATAGATTAGCACATCTGTACTTACTCTATATGTACACACTATCGTGCTTTGTTGTCATCTTCTTCTGTTCGTTTTTTAAGATGATAGAGGAGGACTGAGTAGTTAATATAAGGGCCGTTAGTTTACTAAACAGCCACAATTATTAATAATGTATTGTACCTTATGAAGCATATTAGTTATTAATTAGCATTATATTGCTTGTACTTTCTCAGAATGTCATTGTTGAGCTGAGGACTTACCTTACTAGTATCAAGCATGACGAGTTCTAGATTGTGTACTTACCCTCGGAATACCAGAGCATATGTCCTGGATCGTCATGTAGTTTAACTTTACTATGTACTTATGTCATTACATGTCAAAGACTTTACTATTTAAATTTTCCTATTAGATTTGTACATCCATTTTTAAAGACAATATTAGAGTATGCTGTTTAATGATGATTATGGTAACTTGCATACGTATATTGTGTTTACATGCTAACGTGATGTGTGTTGGTGACACCTCCCCGATGTGAATATTTTTTTGAGACATATTTATTTTTCTGTTGAGGTATATCCTCACCAGACACTCTATAATTAGCCTCATGTTAGGCAATTTAATTAATTATCAGCGCATAATTCGTGCGTTTTGAGCCGCTTATCGCATGCTCTTTGATATTTAAAAAAAAAAATATGTTCCACATTTTTTTTTTATCGGGAGGAGGTGGTGATATGTTGCGTGATAAATTCTCGCAACATCGTTTTTTTACAATATCTATTTTATAACGCAAGGGCAACAACTGCTTGAAATTTATAGTCACTTTTCTCGGTAAGCATTTGTCTTCTCGCGTTGGTATCGAATGCAGTTAAATTTGAGCTGTGGTCATTTTGCGCTGGACTGCGCATGACTTGTCTTGCTTTTTGGTCGATCGGTTTCCGCCCACCACTAGTGGAGTGAGCGATTTGGAATGGCGAAAGAGATGCCTCGTTGAAGAGGGGATCTCCGCTATTTTTTGTTCTGTCAGGGATGTGTAGTCCTCTTATGGATATTTCGTTTATTCGGGATAATACCTCTAGTGTATTTGCACATGCCGGGAGGCGTGATATTTCTGTATTTCTTGAAAGCAAGGTAAATTGACTTTTTTCATTAACTCTATCGATTTTGGGTCGTGAGCGATTTCGATTCATAGCCTGTCTTCGAAAGTCGTCGTCACGAGATGTTTTTTTCCCAGCTCACATGTCGCTGCATTGTACTGCATCGGTTGATGCATGTACCAAGGACCATTACTTGCTACTTTGTTAAATGAACTAGGTTTGGAAAACCTTTATTATCTAGAGGATATTTTTGAGGACATTATTTATACTTCGGCAGACGTGTCGGTCTTGCTGAAGTCAGACTAAGGAGAGTGAACTGATCTCATACATCTGGTTATCTCCTGGCTGTTATAGAAAAGGATGGAGTTTTCCACCTGACTACATTTACAGCACTATGAAATATAACATGCATCTGACTCATCATTGTAATGCTGTCTACCGTCTATTGCTGTATTGAATGTTGCTGTGATAATGACTGTTTGATGTGCCCACATATTCGCGTAACCATTTTGTCACTGTGGCGTCCACAATAAATAATGAAGAAAAACGTCAACGGCTGTTACAAGAATCATTGACTTTATACGTCGTGAGTTTACTGACGTCCTATGTGGATTGCCCCGTTATTTTTGTATGAACATTGTTTTGACTGAACACATCTGCACACCACACAAAACCAGACATGCGGATACCATCCATCATCATATGGCATCACGCATCATATACCTATTACAATTTACCGCAGTATTGGGTGAATTAATACAGAGACTTGATGCACAGAATTCCGTATTACTTGTTATTCTATGTGCCTTGATTTCTCCTTGATGGAATGCAGTAGGGAAATCTTACAATGCCCTAGACTTTAAGCGGAATTTCTGCCTCTGCACGCATGGCTCCCCATGAAGTTCTATTAGGTGAGGCCAAATCGTAAAAATGTACAAATATCATCGCGTGAGGTTCTGATGGGTGAAAAACAATTATGTTTAGTTTAATTTATAATCTCACTCAACCTCCACGGTACTGATTTTTGGTAGGGGTTTCCCCCACCCCTTCATTCTGAATATTATTACCATAAGGTATTGTCCTTTAAATATTACTTGTTTACCAAAACCATTAAATCACTCGATCTGCCCTTGATTATTACAACTGATAATCTCTTCCAACGTTGTACTTTCTTCTCATCTTTGCTTATTACAACAAAGTTTCTTCTCATCTTTGTTCATTACAACAAAGTCATTTTGTCAGAAGTGTTATATCATTTGCTCGTGTTCCAATACTCAAGATTGTAATCAGACCTCCGAAAATCGTTACGTGGCATGTCTGTCGTTAGGACTGATAAACTGAAGGAAGGGCCGTGTTTTACACCTCAGACCCTATCTTATCTCTTACATAACACTTGTGAGTGACCGTTATCAGATACATTTACCGTCTGGCCAGAAGTCGTTATGCAATCTATATGATGAGCAGCTTAATCCGGCTCGTGTTGGCGATTAACCTAATAAGTCAATGTGGCTTTGTTTTTGTGACATGCATATGTAAATATAGCCTACATTAATCCTACCACCTTTACTCCTCATTTAGCGGTTACGTTTTGCTACGCAGAAACCACGCAATTCGCTGTCTGTGGTGACTCACCTTTGAAGCCACGCCTTTTCTTTTTCTCCTGTCTTACACGCGCTAATGAGTGTTTACAAACAGACCTATTAGCTAGCCCGCGACCTGCCAGATAACAGTCAGCGAGTTATGATTCGTTTCTCTGAATTATCACGCGAGCGTTTTGCCTACCATCATTTTTGACAGACAGAAGCACGCGTAGAAGTATAATGGTTCGTTTGTTTGAAGAATCAAGGGCGACAATAATATTAACGTACCTTTGATGTCTACAGTTTCAGGGGACTTTAGTATTTGATCTACGGCAGCGGACGAAATCTAAGAAAACCAGTTCGCATGGCCCATGTCTCTTTGATATTCGTCGGCAAACGCCGGTAGAGCGAATAGAAAATCTTTTGCCTCGGGAGTCGAACTCGTTGATTTTCCTGATACGGCCGAAGGCGTGATTTATCGCCCCCTTTAGTGAAATAACGTAAAATCCGTATAAATACAACGCTCTCTTAAACCCAGTATTAGAGTCGCTCAGAAATTTCTTGGAGTAATCTTAGCACGACGGACTAGTACCATTTCTTCACTGGATGTGTCAAATTGTCCCGTGGGGATTTAAATTTCTGATTTTTGTGGTAATAAAAATTGTGTTTCAGTTATAAATGTGATAGGTCTACCATTTTATTCAATATAATTCCCTAGCGTTTAAAAACTAGTGCATAGATATTTCTTGACAGTCGTTCAGAGTAATGTAAATTCAGATACCCTATTTTTTTCTTACACAAGAAGATACGGCTTAGCTGACTTAGTATTATTAAGTGTGACGGATCAGTGACCGAATAGAATTCGTTTATACTCCAATGTGTGAAATTAAATAGTGACTAGAGTAATTGTTATGTGACTAAACAACATACGCTGACAAATAGCTAGTAGTGACAGGCAGATTTTGTTAAAGTGCGCATAAAGATAAATTGATTAAAGGACTTTGTGCGCTGTTCAATTTCGCGCAGACAAACAGGGGTGAGGGCACATACCCTTTCTTTCCCTACATGCCATAGCGGAAAAACATACGGATAGGATTGTAGCAGTCTTTTTAAATTGTATTTTTTTTTCTTATCTAGCACTCAGTCAAAAACCAGCTGCCAGCGGTCTAATAGCACCAGTAACAATTCTTATTATTAGTATCGGGTCTTCGATGTTGACCTGTTCGGTCCTCTCGCTTCATCCAGAGAGAGTCCAAAACTATAAACAATAAGAATAATCATAACTGGACATACAAAATACCCAGATTTTGCATTCAATTTTATCAGCTCGCTGTGGCCAAATATATACATATATCATATTTTTCCGACTACTGACAATTGTGTTACCAAGTGGATTTATCCAGGACAATACATTGTTTCATAATCGGCACTCAACCCCAGAGAGAGAAAAACCGATAGGATATACCCTCATCATTTATTTTTTTACTAACAGTTTACCAACCAGAGGTTTTCTTTAACTATTGGAAGTACTGTCTACTGTCTACCGTGAACACTAGATCGTGGTTTATATTTTGCTACATGAACTATCTGAGGTGGCATTATCATATCCAATAAGCACCACCAAAGTAGGCGTTCCCCATTAGGAAAATTAATTATTCGTGGAGGAACTGGAGCTCACTTCGGAGAAGCACAACACTGGATTACGATACATGTACATTGATGTTTACGTTCAAGAGGTTGTTAGCCAAGTCGTAGGTAAGGTTGTATTGATGTGGCCACGAATGACAGATTGAGAGGAAATACGTTCTAGTTACGGAAACTGCACCATCCTTTATTTTCTCTACAATTACTGTTAGTTTACGCGATAGCTTAATTAGGAACTTTGTTCTTTGCTTTACTGTCTATTCTATACCCTAGTGTTTATCTTTGACTTTTTGGGTTATTTACTTCTTGCGGGATCTTTTCTCAACAGAGGGGAGGGCACTTATGGGGTTATTTTCATAATTCTGTAAATCTATGATTTTATTGATTTCTATATGTTTGATGTTGTGAGAAGTTTAAATGATAATAAACTAAACAAAAGCTTAATTAATTGTGTTGGTCAGCCCAGCCCATACCCATACTCCATTTACCATAGTTTTCACGTTTGTGCGTCTTGTTGTCACATGATTGTGTGTGAGTGGTGAAACGTATATGTTACATGCATGGAGAGTAGGACTGTCTGATAACAAATTACAGTCGTAAAGATAGGCTGGACTAGAGTATCTTCTAAATTCAGTGACAGATTCTACCCTTGAACTATTCACTCGTGAAATCTATTTCTTATACCTTATTTCTCACTTATTTACCACTTTTTCTATTCTATTCAGGCGGGACCAAATCTATCTCTAATACCTATCTAAATTTACGACAGTTTTCCTTCTCGCTATGCAGTGACAGGCCAGAAAGAAAGAGAAGCAGGTCATACAGGCCAGGTCAACAGTACGGGAGTGACGAAGTTTGTCAACCGGAGGAGGAAATAAACATCGAAAGATGAAGTCGTAGAGTAAGATAATGAGCGGATGAAAGGAAAGAAAGGATGGTCGAGTGAGGGATGACGGAGAGGAAAATTTGATGACAGGATAGGATGTTCATTACGTCACAACCTGGAAGACCTACAAGTAACAATTCACGAACTCCAGCAATTCAAAAGAGGGGTGAACTGGAAGATATCAATAGAAAAAAAGAAAACTGACCACTTCTTTCTTTTGAACATATTCAAGTTGAAAGAAACGTAAAAAGAAAAAAGAAGAAAAGAGAGAAAA